>VZTI01001766.1:3046142-3117834 GCA_013397865.1 Struthidea cinerea
GGCGGGCGGCGACTGCCATCTTCTGAGGGAACGCGGCCTGACGGCCGCGCCGGGCCGGGCCGCACCTGGCCGGCGGCAGCCCCACGTGCGGAGCGGTCACGGGCCAAAAGGGCCCAAATTCCCCAAGGCTGAGATGATGGGGTGTTTTTTCCTGAAGCAAAAGGGTCCCTGGCAGCATTTCTCCTCAGCGGAATGAGATCGAGAGCAAGGTGTAACACCTGCACAGGTGTGCAGGGACCAGTCACAAGGCGATTGTAACTAAATGCCCAATGTTTCAAAAAGTGAATATAATGGACGGGTTCAGTTGCCTTTTTCTCCCGTACTGGTATTGGCTTTCTAATCTGAAAGATCTCATTATCTGATGATAGGACTGAAGCAGGCAGGGTTTTTTTAATCTGCCTGCACAGTGCCTCTTTTTCTAAGCCTAATTCCACTTTAAAAACCAAATCCAAAGGTAAAAAAATATTATCTCCTGGTTAGAACAGTTGCTTTTTAAGATGACAGCCAGGTTGGATTTGCACAGACCAGGGGGATTTTGTTTCCATTGGAAGTACTTTAGTTTCTTACCTGAAGAAAATGAAACAAGTAGTAAGATTCCAAAGCATCCTTTATTAAAGGAATTTTCCTCGTGATCCAATGAGGCTACAAATAAAATTTTACAGGAGCTATCCTTCGTTGCAACATTTCACAAGCAGATGAAGTATAAAGTGTCAGTTTCAAAGAGTGCCACACTCTGCGCATCATTGACTGCGAGGTGTCTCTAAAACAGAGAGGTCAGAATACATCCTTAGTAACTTCCAGGAAAGTCAGCCCAGAAAGGCTCCTCTCTGTGTGACAGCAGAGCATCGTCTGGCTGACCTTCTGTTCACGCACTGGAACCGTGTCCCATTTTTGCCAGCTGGGGTGATGGCAGAGAGCCTGTGATAACAAATTTCGACAGTGTCGGGCTTCCACACCAGTTGGGCATGCATCAGATTTGCTGGTCCCACAATACACTGAAGTGAGCTGTTAGAACAAAGAAATGAAAAAGACTCAAAGTGTTCCTGAATATTCTGACAGACTCTGCACAGCTCAGGAAGATGATGGATAATTTTTTATTCCAAACTATCAAATAATTGGGCACTATAAACACAGTCAAGCAAATTTGCTGACAAATACAAGATAAAAGCATCTTCTACTTGGGATTAAATGCTTTTCCCCTCAAAAGGAAGTTGTGGTCTCAGTAAGTGGTTGCTCCCTGCAGCCTTCCCCTGGGCTTGTAGATGGCAGGAGGTGCTCATGGTGCCAGACAAGAAACAGACTCTGAACAGGCCAAATGACGAAGAGCTCCGAAGAGCCTCAGGACCTGATTCCGATCCTGCATACCTCATTGGGAAATGGGAGACGCATTCCCAAGGATACCCTGAAATGGCTACGAGCCCTAACAGCAACATCCAAGGCAGGCAATACTTTAGCACAGGGCAACACTGCTTTCTATAAAAGGAGCACAGCAGTAATTGTGATGAACTTGTGATCCATGGTTCTTAAAATTTCTATGACCTATTGGAAAATTTCCTCCAGATTTTATGGGGTAATTTTATGGGGTAATGGAGGCTGGAAAATGTCTCTGGGTGTTCCTAATCTCTGTATATAATTACTGTGTGTGATAGGGCAGTGAGGAACAGCAGTGCATGCTCAGTCTCACACGTGTCCTACTGAAAGCGCTTCTGGAGAGAAGATTGGTATCCAAACCACAGTAATTTATAGGCCATAAAGATCTGAGTCTTCAGTGTAAAGTCAGCCCTGTGTATGGGTGGGAGCCCCAGCATGAGACACTTCTGCACTGAGAGAAAAAGCAGAGCAGAGAGAGGAGCAGACTTCTCCCCCTTCAATGTCCTCCTTTCCCCATATTTAGAGACAGAAAATCTGGAAAGGACAGTGCAGTAGGTATGGCATTCACTTTGAAAACTGTGATATAACCAATGACCACTGACTGCTCAAAACATCCTTCTTCTGTGCTAAAGACAACAGCCAAACAGAAGGAAGAGAATTTAGCTAATAACATCTTTTTTTCTTGCGCGATTCAAATGAAAAAGTAAAGAGGGCAAGGCTGAGCATCTTGAGAATATGTAAAAAAATCACAGAAACTGAACAAATTAACTGTACCAATCCAAAGAACAAACTAAAATCAGAAAATGCATAAAAGTTAAAACTGTTAAATTAATTTTCTTATTATAACATTTATGAATAATGGCAGCTTGATTGAGCTGTGCTGCATCAGAAAATACTTAATCAGGTTACACAGAAGATACTTGAGAGAGTTACCACTGAAAATTCTCCATGTTAGGTGAGAATTAGTATCTAGCACAAAGTATGTAAGAGAAAAACCAGATTTGATTCTTATATAAGTATTATGTTGGTTGCACATAACTGTCAAAGAGATGGTGTTTTAAGCAAGGGTAACAATTGTGACTTGGCTAATTTGCTCTAAAATCCCAAGAGATAATTGATTTAAATATTTTTTGCTACTGCACAGGTCTGTAAATTCAGTGTGGGTGTGTTTGAGAGATGGAGGGTATCAATCTTGCCTACTTAAAATGATGTAAAAAAAGAACCATACTCAGTTCCATTTTAGTCTGATCTACTTTGCTAGATTTACCTATCCTGTCATAAAAAAAATTGTTTCCTCCTCCTAACAGTGTAAATACAGTCTAAAATTGCATCAAGTAACCAGACTTTGCACGAAGAAATAAGTGAAGTTGAGATCAGTGTTAATAAGCAATATCCTTTGCTCTACTTTGCAGAGCTTATGGTCCATCTGGTGAACAAACACTGCAGGCTTATCTGAACTCCAACTCACAGCCTGACTCATAGGCGGTTTAGAAGCACATTCTGTAATCAGTGGAAGACTAAGTTATTTCAGAGTGAAGATTTGCATTTTTCTTGAAAACAGTCATGTCCTTATCACATCAAAATTTAGATTTCGGATATATCAGGTTGAAGGGGAAAAAGGTGAATGAAATGATTTGTCTAAGAATGGGTATCTCTAATATACTCAATCTTAAAAGAAAATCTGTGAAGAATACAGAACAAATAGCAAATTTGTGTGTATTCCTATGCTATCAAAAAATTCATAGCACCTAAGGAATGTGCCTTAGGAATAGAAAAGATTGGAAATAGGCCATGAGCAGTGTTCAATGAGTAATCTGCAGCAGCAGTAGCAATGTCTTCTGAAGTTTGGGCTCCTTCCCTGAAGTGACAAACTCTTTCTTTTCTTTTCTTTTCCTTCCATCACTAGCCAGAACAACACACCACTCCTAATCGCTTCAGTGCATATGGAGGACATAGACCTTTTGCCTGGGAGGCTGGCAGTCTTACTGGTCTGAGCATCAAATCTGAAAGAGCAAAACAGGGTAGGGAATTACTCCTTGAAAGTTTCACGATCTCAGACTACAGGTCACTGTCTGCTCTGCAACAAGTTCCCAAAACATTGCTTTTTGTTTTTAAACACTGGTATATTGCTAGACTTAAAAGGTAGAGGAAGTGTATTTTGATTTTTTTGGAACCACAGAACCACCATTAACTTCATGTTCTGCAATTCAATCATTTTTATGGTTTACATATGTGTTCTTCACCACTCAGGTATACTGTACCATGGATATTCACCCTTCCATTTTTTTCTTTTCATAAACAAAAACAAGATTCTTTGCCAGGTACTCATTTTACATCAGGCTACTCTCCAAGTGGGTTATAAAATTCAGGTTCTCTCTTATGTGCAGGGGCAGAATCAAAGTCAATGGAGATGTGACCACTGCATGCAAGAAATGCCTTTCATTCTGGTGGTTTTGTAAAACCTGAGATTCCAGCAAACCTTTCTTAATCCACTCTGGTTTCATTTTGCCACTTCATACTTCACAAATGCACAAATGCAAACTCTGGTGTCAATGAATATGCACAAGCCAAATTTTTGACACCAACATTTCATTCTGGTGACACTGTCTGTAAATTATCAACTGAACATACTGTGTCAGGATCCAAAGACAATAAAAGCAGGTTCTATGTTCAGTTTGTATGAAATACGTAATAGGTATGTGAAATGTATATTACACCTTCCTTCTGAGAGGTAAATTTAGTTCAGGACCTTGGCGTATGCTCCACTTCAGGATGTAAAGGAAAATGGAAGAATTATTCCCTTCACCATCACATTAAAGCATCCCTTTTTCTTTATAATCTCTTAGCATATAAAACCTTTTACTATCAATGAGGGGATATGTACTTTATATACAGCCCTCCGTGTTGTGACAGCTTTTTCTTTCAGCCAGTGGTCGAGGATAATCACGGAAGGATTACCCATCTGTTCTTGCCATGTGGCATTCTGTCTTCGGTGAGGAGATACTGCAGTTCACAGCTTCCTGCAGTTCTTTTTTTCTGATGTTCTCTCATTAACTAAAAATTGTTTTATTATCCGTCTGAGTTACTAAGTTGGAAAGTCTGGAAGACTCATGAAGGTGACCCACTTTGGATTATCTAAATTAGAACCAGCCACTGCCTGTTGCAAATAGCACTTTGTTTAGATGCAGAAGGTTTCTTTGGCTTGGGCTTTCATTCCAGGTTTTGCTTTTTTTCTGTCTGTCCACTTGATGGAAAAAGACAAGTGGTACACAAAAAAGGGTCATCAAAGGAGAAGAGAAGGAAAAAAGAGACTTTTTCACTAAGAGTGACACTGTAGGCTGTGTCTACATTATTAGCCAGTTTTTCAGAACAACCAATAGTTTTTAGACTACATTTACTATGACGACATACCAGTGCAAAGTATATGTAGAGATTTATCCCAGTAGTCACCTACAATATGTTCTATGTGTCTAAACTTCTACTGAGATATCATTATCACTTGCTGCAGGAACAGTAACAGCTTTTTAAAGATTTCAGTAGTCTTTCATTTTGTCTAAGACTGGAAAATACAATATTTTAAAATCAAAGTTTTATTCTTAAGCTTCTGATATGATACGAGTTCATCATATGAAAGCTTGCTCTGAAAACATACCTGATGAAATAGCGTGGCTGTTCTTCATAAACAGAGCCATTCTGTGGTAATTGATTTAATACAAGCTTTTCTGTCAGGAAACATTGTTTCGGATGGTATGCCAAACCCAGTACTGGCAGCCTCCACAGATCATTTGCTATCACCGATGCACTCGTGTCCCTTGTCCACACTGGGCAGTCCCACAGAGCGCAGCATGCCACGTGGAGCTGGGACTATTTGCCAGTGTGTGACAGTGACATCTTCCTGAGCTTCTGCATAAAGTCTCCAAACCCTTGGACAAAGTTTCCCAGGGCAGGGAGTGGGGGAAGTGCATTCGTGCCATTTTCCCCTGGGAGAGGGGAGCTGACCAGGTAGCCCGATTTCCTGCTGCAGTTCCTAACAGCTGAGTTGGCAAAGGAGAGTTTCGGCTTCCCTCTGACATTGGTCTGCCAACACCATGGGCTATGTAGGATATTACAGAGCAAAGACAACTATACAAATTTAAGCAAACAAACTTGATAACTATCATTAATCTTTCTGTATTTAGAAAGTCATTAGCAAAAGCAGGTGCAAAAACCTGTTTGGCTGTAATCTGAATGCTACAAGAAAAGGAAGTTTTCAGACAAGATATTTGATATGCCTTAAAAGAAACAGTTTTTGGAAGAGTAAGGCATTAGTCCGTGTATGACAAAGATGGCTGTGTCATACATCGTGTGATCTCTCATTTTAATAGCTTTGAAATTCATAGAAGTGGTAACACATTGTAAACACTGGCTACTAAGTCAGGGAAGATTTTGGTAAAGCTTGCACCTCCTCTACAGCCTTTGAGAATTAGTCCCATTCTTGACAGCACTGACTTTATCTGTGTCCCGGTTCTTCCATCACAGTGGAAAACCCTCCATAAAGATGTGAGATTCCATGTGAATCTAGCAAACATGCTCCTCTCAGGAACAAGTTCCTGTCTTGGCAAGACAAAAAGGGAGGTTCTTGAAGCTGTATGGAGACTGAGGAGCCAGAGGAGAATCCTCATGAGGGAGGTAACTAAGAGCAGTTTTGCAGGAGCAGACAGAACAGTATCTTGAAGTGCTCTTCTACATCTGGCTGTTGACAGAATCACAGAATCTTCTGAGCGGGAAGGGACCCACAAGGATCATCGAGTCCAGCTCTGAAGTGAATGATCCATACCCGTACAGAGATCCAACCCACAACCTTGACTCTATCAGCACCATGCTCCAACCAGCTGAGCTAATCCCAGTGTTGGTCTGTATGGTTTGGGCTTCATAATGATTTCTGCTTTGATGAACTTGAGGATGGGAGGAAAAAGAGCTGGTAAACCTATCTGTCCACATCAGCAACATCACACAAAACATACCAGCTCCCCGCAGTTTGCAGAGCTGTGCTGCTGACCGTGCCTGAGCAGAGGCTACTACGCAGTGCCCACTGGCACACACTTGTAATCAGTGGTTTGTCTGCTGGTGTGCCGGCCTGCGGCTGCACAAATCAGGCATGCAGGGAGATGGCCAGGTTACAGCACAGTACAGCACTTACTGCTGTAACCACTTTTAAGGAAAAGGCGTGGTTTGGTGCCCACCACCGTGGCTCCATCAGTTTTGAAAATTGATATTCATCTCACATAGAAGCACGGTGGATGTGCTGACTCTCCAGTGAGGGCTGCTGGAGGTAGAGGCTTGTTTGCTCTGTGGTCTCACTGAGGGAGATACTAAATCCTGCTGCTTCTACTTCATTCAGGTCTGCCTTGTAAGATGGAGATACTTACATGACTGCAGTTCTACCTTCTGAATAGTACAGTTCCTGCCATGACAACTCAGTGCTGAAATTACTGGTTCTTTCCACCTATTTTATTATTAAGTTGTGGGTATGACACACATCTGACAACTTGTTTGCCTGGAGAATGTTCTGGTCCTGATCCTCCAGATTTACACAACTGTTGATGAGACTACAGCTGATCTTGTACAACACTGAAGCTTCTCAAATGGCCACATTCTTCCCTGGGAACTGAACCAACAAATTTGGTCACTCATTCTGCTAGATGAACTCCACTGAAACAGAATCTTACCTCAGACTTAGATTTACCTGAGCACAGATGAAAAATGCAAAGAGGATCTGTATCATTTATTTTTAAGCCCCATGTAGTGAAGAAGAAGGCATATTATGCATTTCATGCATTATTCTCTCCTTTGTGCTGTAAATAATTGGCAGAGCTTTTCAGTGAAAAAACTATCTGGCCAAATTCTCAAAGCCTCATGCTCTGCAAAAATCTGTCTTAAGTTAATCTATATTAGGAGTAATATTCAAGTTGACTGCACTTATATGAAAAATGTATTTAAAAAGCTCTAGCACATACAATCTGCTGTTTCTTGCCCGACTTTGTTCCCTGCTGTTGTTGGTCTCTCACGGGATTTCTTGCAGAGTGGTTAAGTGATCTATACTGAGGTTTCAAAAGCAAAGA
The DNA here is from genome assembly GCA_013397865.1 of Struthidea cinerea. Classification (NCBI taxonomy): domain Eukaryota; kingdom Metazoa; phylum Chordata; class Aves; order Passeriformes; family Corcoracidae; genus Struthidea; species Struthidea cinerea. The sequence continues at coordinate 3,053,615 of VZTI01001766.1, forward strand.
TAATAGGAGTTCTATTCATGGGTTAAACACTTAGCTGCTTTAATACAAGATGTGTAGGAGCAGCCCCTAATGACATTCAAATCTTGTTATTGCTGTGCTTCAGTATAAGATATACTTGGTTTTGTGGCTGCAAGAAGCAATTGCCAGAGATGACTGTAAATCCTGAACAGCAAATAAATCCCAGCACATGGAAACGATGCCCGGTTTTGCTCTTACAGCAGCGCATCTTTGGAATTCACCGTGCTGGCTCCTGGCTTACAGCAATGCAAGTGACCCAGAGCAGTCAGTGGCTTGTACTGTACCTACCCTGGGCTCTGGCTCCGGGGCACCAGCTCTTAACTTCACACTGGCGTCACATTTCTAACCCTTCCTTTGCAAAACATGGCTGCCTATTCTTAGTGCCTTGCCTTTTGGACATTCCCCTAAAAACGGTATTGTGGCAAGCTCTGAGCCTTCAGTATTTTTGAATCACATGTCCAACTTATTTTTCTTATGTCCTCCAGGGCTTGCTAGTACTTGTCACCATTCCCTGGTGGAGATAACTCTACTGAAAACATTTACAGGAACACTCCTACAGTTCCTCAAGCAAATTTGTCTGACATAGCTCAGACTATCCATTTATAAACTTTAAACTTACCCAGCTGGCTCTGTCAGAAGTCTATTAGGCAGCACTCTCACAAACTGCTCTCCTTCAGAGCAGTAGTCAAGACTATTTGAGCGTGGTGATCTCATCCTCTGACACAGCTGGACTGCAAAGGAAGTGGAAAGGAGTGAAAAGAGCAACCCCTCCCCGGGTTTCTAAGTATTTGTGAAAGGGCTAAAAAAATGCTTAGTCTTACTATGGAGAAATGAAAGCGGGCACCCTGAACAAGGAGGAACACTTCTGGCTCTGCTGCTCTGTGTCTCACATTGCCATTTTCTTCCTCTTCTGGACTAATCCACAAAATATTACTTTTGACTAAGCACAAGTGTCACAGGAACGATTAAAAACCTTGTGGAGGAGAAAGTCCTGTACTCTTTACCACCCCCTGCTTTTAAAAGCCAATGAGCAAACTCTTTATCCAAGTCCTTAACCCAGCATGGGGTAACACTGGAGACAGTAAATTCTATGACACAGCCTATCTGTGCTGTGTCTTACAGGGAAAAAAAAAAAGATAAATGAAAACATGTATTATATATCTTGGGACAATATTAGTAGATATGCTCATGGCCTTCAAATATACATGAGTGTCACAAAGAGAAAAGCAATTAATTGTTCTGAGTTCAATTACAACAAGAAAAGATTTAGAAAGACAGTAATAAAACTTTCTAAGCACTGATAAGATCATTTGGGGAAGGTGAGAAGTCTCCAAAAAACAGTTCAGATGAATAAGCTGTCAGAATGGCTTAAGTGCTTCTGATTTACCCTGAGGTCAACATGAATTTTCAGGATCCCTTCCCTCCCAATATGCTATAATTCTACAGAACACGCTAGCAGGTGAACCAAAGGGGCAGGAGCCCTGCCAGTTCCACATGGAAACACAGATGAATGCAAATTTAGGATGCTAGAAAAATATACACAGCCATATGTATTAATAGATGGTATTATTTTATTGAAAGGATCTACAGAAACAATTGCAATAGGAAGATCCAATCATGGCTTGAGAAATGTTTGCAAAGAGCATTATTTAGCCAGCAGGAACAGGAGACCTGAATTCAGTGTGTGTGAAAGGCTGGCAGCACCCTACAAGCGAGTGCTGCATTTCCCACCCCAGCGGGCAGTGGCAGCACGAGGTCCAGCAGTGCTTGTGAGCTCCAGCAGAGGCCTGTGTGGGCAGCTCCTCGGAGCCCTTCATTTAGAGCCTGATACTGCTTTTAATTGACTGAGCTCATCCCTTTGGCTGGCCGTTGTTGTTTTGCTGTAGGTCCCTGGCTGTCTCTTGCACGTTGCATGCACTGCAGCTACGGGGCCGAGGTTGCTCCTCTCCTTCAGAATTCATGGTGAGCACAACCATTAAAGCAAACAGCTAAATACAGCTTTTGGCAGCCAAATTTCAGTTTCATTGCTGTCAGAACATCACTTATCATGGCTGGGCTATAATTTTCAGGCTTGTAAAACCTCAATTGTTATGTTTGGATTTTCTTTAACACTTACTATAAATGCACGAATTTGATTTGTGTAGAATGGAATGGCTCTCAGTGGCTCAGGGATTTGGCAAAGAGCTTCACATATTTCATCGAAATTCTGTTTGGCCTAGAGAGGCGTTACAATTCTAGATAAAAAATGTGCTTTTTAATACAGAAGTAATTTGTAATAGAACGTTCCAAAATAATTCTGTATGAAAGATTAACTGAAACAAAAGCAACGTGATCTTTGCCTCTTCACCATGGGGATTAATTCAGATTGAGAAACTGGAATTGGAAGAGTCTGATTTGACACATTTTGCAAAATACATTGTGGGTGAGTGCAGGGGAAGGAAGCAATTCCAACACCTTGAGCAGGAGGCCAAGAGGTGAGCACGTACAGCTCCTTGCAGTAATCCTTGGAGCTGTCTGGGAGCCTGAGGTGGTGTTAGGGAGCAGCAACGTTTGTGTAAATCGTAACTAGTAACAAAGCAAATTACAGTAAGAGCTCTTTGGTAAACAGAAAGGGGAAGCCTGCTGAAATCTGCTTCCTTTTAGTAGGACAATTCAGATTATTTAAAGGCATCTGAACACTTGGAAAAATCTAGGAAGAATCTTAAAATGCCATATTTCTAAAACAAAAGATAAAATTGTACACTTTTGAGTCATATAACTTGGATCTATATTTGCACTTGGTTGAAGCCTTAGACTAAGCAAATACATATGTATGAGGTCTTATTTTTGCACTTAATTTTTGTGTTTTGGTAAATGCAAATGATGGAAGAAGTTGACATGAATAAATTGGCACCAGTTTAAAAGTCACCTCATTCAAAGCAAGAGATATTTGGTACTGTTCATCACCTTACTACAGGGAGGGCTTCTGCTGTTATGTAAGTCAATCACATGTTATGTATCAGGAATGTTTTCAACTCTAGGCTCAGAAACTACAAGCTCTTGAAGGAGCCAAAAAACAAATGTAATACTTGAGCATGTTTACTGTAAAATGAAGGGCTATTTTATCTCAATCAAATAAACCAACAAGTGAACTGCAAATCTGATACTGAAATAAATCCAATTTACTCTTGTGTAATTGCTTATTTGATTCTCAAATATGACATGAAGTTAGAAAACAAATTGATATTCTGTCACTTCTGTTTCAGTAAACTTAACTCAAACAAGTTGCCCTTTAGGTGCATCTTGGATGGAACGGTACTTTATCTTCATCCCAAGGAAATCAGTGTATTAAATTTGTTTGAAAAATTATTATCCAAACCATGACTCCTTTTCAGACAGTGTTTGAACTGCATACTAAAAAGACCAGATTTCCCCCGAGAGCCAGCACAAGCACCGAGAAGATAAGTACTGTAGTATATCCTCCCTCTGCGAGAAAAGGTACCAGCAGCAGAGATACAATATAGGCTCAGACAAACCCAGCAGACACAGAAACTGCAGAAATCCTGTGGGCATGGGCTTCTTCGTCTTTCCTTGTGGCCAAAATACAATCCTGATGTGCCTCAGTATTTAAGGAATAAGCTACAGAGACTCTATAGCGTCTCAGCCATTGTCAGAATACTAAATCCAGCACCAGATCCACAGCAGGGGGAGTTAAAAAACTGAAAGGCGTCAAAACCAAAGGAGTAATGAAAGGGCGGGGGATAGGAGGAACACCCTTTCTGCCGAGAAGCTCTAGGGGTTGCAAATGCTTGTTCAAATAAAAGAGAATTAAGATTCAGACCAAAAAACTGAGGCTAGCAAAATGGGCTGGCTGACTCTGCAGCTGGGCACTGTAAGGAAGGGCTGGGATCGAAACAGCCGATAGAACATCTCACCCTGGACTCTCACGGAATAATCTTCATCATCTCTAGTTTAAAGGTCAAATCAAGGCAGGTTTAGGGAAAAAAAATCCCCTTAAAAGGTCCAAGACATAACTAATTCATGTCTGTGCAAGCTGAGAGAAGATTACAAAAATGGTCCCGATGATTTTTTTTTTTTTCCCGATTTATAGATGTAGAAAAAAGGTTGTTCTGGACAGATTACCATTTTTAGTGATATGTTCTACTTTAATTATAAAGAATTTCGGATTAGTTCATATGCTTAAAGCTACACTATTAAAATTAGTGTTACAGAAACAAATATTGATTAAACGATGAGGTAGGACAAGTTAAGCCATGGCACTAAGTACCAATAGGGATGGGTTAGCAGTCTGCAGGAACTGGGAACATTAACTGAGAATTTTCAGAGCAATCCAGTTCCACCCATTCAGGAATTCTATTAATGTATATTTGTACTCTGTATACAATAACCATAGCTACTGCTAAAATATTTAGATTTGATGTAATATGTACTATTTCCTCTGCTATAGTACCCTTGACCCTTAGATAATAAATAACAGTAGTGTTTTAGGCTTGTCAAGGCATGTCTCTAGGAGGCTCTGTGGATAACATCCAGATGACCCTTCCTTACACCTTCCTTGAATAAGAAGTATGCCATATTCTTCATACCATATTCTTTGCTGACAGAGTCATTTCATTCAGATTTCACTGTGATTCTACATTTTCTGCTTTACATCCTGTATTCTTCTGGCAGACATTTGCCTCTAAATAAATTCAGGCTATTACGTGTAGGGGGATCTTGTTTTGCAAGATCTTTCTCAAAATCGAAAGTATTAGAGCTTGTAAAAATAAGGTCTCTAAGACTGGGTAAACCCAGATTTTTCAACAAACCCTCAATTCCAAACCATAATCACTTTCTCTGGGAGTTTCCTATGGACAAACTACATCTTCTCAATTTGGTCTTCACAGTTACTTAAAAAATGGATGTTTCACTGCCAGAATTTGTGCTTTACAATTGATTACCCGCGTTGTGGTTGGCCTGTGGGATAACATCCCATGGGAGAGCCACGAGGCTCACAAAGAAGTTTCAAGACCCATGTATGAGCACCTTCAAAGCAGAAGCAAAAAGCCATTTACATTTGCACGTGCAGTTGTAGCTGGTTTATTTAGAACCATGGATTTATCTGTATAAATAAGCACAGGGCAGTGTTACTTTCAAAAGAAAGCAGTGACTTGAAGAACTCTTTTTTCCCCCACTTCTTCCCATGGTGGACCTGTAGGTGTTGATGATTATTTTAATAACAACACAAATGAAGAAAGAACAAACGCCAAAGAAGATTTAAGTCATCTGTAGTGTGGAATGCAGTGTAAATCTGTGAGTGAAAGCAGGGCCTGGACAAGCTCTTCAGGCTGGAAGAAGCTGCTATTGCTGTGTCACAGTCAAGGTGTTTGTGTTGGTCTGAGAGCCCTCCCCAGGACCTGCCCAGTAAAGGGCCCTGGATGTAAATCTGCTTTTTTCTCCAGCCCAAACAATCCCGTTTCTGCCGCCAGGGTTTTACATGCAATAAGGAGCTTCCTTGGGAGCAGAAGGTCACAGGTGGGGCAGAGAGAAAAGAGGTATCACAGAGAAATGTCCTGGAGGGACAAACTGGGGGGATTGGGATTAGAAGACTCAGAGGCTGGGGTGAATTTGGTGAAATAACCACAATTTTGGGGCACAACCAGAATTGTTCTGTTTAGAACTCAACTGAAAAATCTCATGTTAGCATAACACTGAAACAGAACAACCTCTTCAGTCCCAGTATGTAGTTTTGTTTTCCTGCCTTTTCAAAACTGTGGAATAAATACCTGTCCTGATTTACATGTAATGCAGTGTATTAAATTTTTAATGTTTCTTCTGTGCTCAGTACAGCTCTTTCATTCCCACTATCATTATGTAAATGATGTAGTGAAATAACATTGATTTTTAAACTCTCATTTTCTGCCTTGTTGAAAAAAACCCCAAGCAGATGAAAAGCCTACAATCTGATTTTTGCCCCAAAAGCAGAATATTGTTGGCCTGCCCTACAGCACCTGGACCAGGAACAAAGGTGAAGTCACAAACCAGAGTATCAGGAACTCCCTTGAAATGGGAGTGGAGAGACAACACACAACCCACAAACAACAAAACATCTGAAGACAGAAATGCAATAAAAATTGGGTAAAATTATCCCTTGAGTAATGCTGGATGAAATCCAGACTAAAATCACTGAACAGTGAAGCTATTCCAATTTATGCCACAGTAACATCAAAATACTTCCTTCTCCTCTATAAACATCCTTTAATTCTTTCTGGAAAATGGAAGAGTAGCACATGTGACAAGTGTTCCTAAGCAGCATGCTGAGCACCAAATGTGAACTATAATTCATAATTCATGCTCAATTAATCATAATGTATAAGGAATGGCTCTGTTAATGCTTCTGCTAACTACCTAACCTATTTTGAGAGATGCAGGCACAATTTCAGCTCTTGTGACTTGCTGTTGTGAGTGACAGACTACGGATACCCCGGCAGCTGTCAAAGTCATCAGCCTTCCCTCAATGAAGAGAAAAGCAATTCTCAGTATTGCAGGAGGCTAAGAAAAGCTCTGAAAAGCAGAAATGAAAGTATGTGAGGGTGGCGAACGTTATCTTTTCTCATGTAAATCCCACTGAAAAGCAGCCTGTGTAATCCAAGCCTCGCATCAAACTAAGATTTGGAACAACCTTCATTTAGCAAATGAGCAATTTCCAAGTGATACATCCGAAAGGGGAGAGGTCTGGTGTCTCCAGATATTTTTCTGGAGTTATTTTTACATGGCAGCCGGGGAGCAAATCCTGATTTAGGGGAAGAAGCTTTACCTTCACACGCTACTATTTTTGTTAATCAGGAGGAGGAGTTAAAAATGCACTGGCTCTTTGCTCTGCTCAATTCACGTTCTGGCAGAGGAAACTGATGGGAATCATTAAAGCCAGACTCACAGCTGATGGACCTGGAATCAGCCTCTCTGCCCCAGGATATGTTTGTGGATATTAGAAAGCTGGACTTGATGGTCCACCATTTCTGAGCTACAGAAGCTGGCAAGAAGAGTGGTAACTTAATGAATCTTCAAAATCCTCTGGCCTGATTCGTGTCTGGCACCCCCACAGGTACACAGAGATATTTTAGAATACCCACAGCATATTCAGGTAAGTGCTTCTGTTAGAAAACATATATAAAAATACCACGATGAGAGAGGAGAATTACATAAGGAACTCCCTGATCTGTTCTACCAATGAAATTTGTTTTTTTCACCCTTCCACTTAAAACGTTGGGACAATACAGAACATATTTTTCACGCTTCTTGCAGTATCATTATGAGAGTCTCCAGCAGCCCTCAGTATCTCAGGGCTTTCCAGCCAGGAGAAGCTCAGCTAATTGTATTCCAACCTGTCATCACTAGACTTCGGGTGTTTTCTTTTTCCTCCCTCTCCACCTTCTCATTTTTAACAGCTATTTTCCATCTCAAACCAGTAAAACCTGCCATGGAAAGCTGAGCTCAGCATTAGAGCACCGCTCTTGGAAAATCTCTTGGAAAATTATTAAAACACGTAGCACTCCTCTCTCTTGAATACCAATTCCCGGCTGTTAGGAACACCAGGCGAGTACGACCGGACAGAACGCTGCGGGCGGAGCGCAGGGCGGGGCCGTGCTGATGGAGGGGCAGCGCTCCCGGCTGGTGTTTGACCGAGACCGGCAGGGCTGCGCAAAGGGGTGGGGGGCAGGCCAGGGCGGTGCCCCGGGCCGGAGGGGCGGCCGCTGCCCACCTGAGCTCGCCTAAACTCACCTGAGCTCGCCTAAACTCACCTGAGGGCCCGGGGCTCACCTGAGCTCGCCTAAACTCACCTGAGCTGGCCTAAACTCACCTGAGGCCCCGGCGCTCACCTGAGCTCGTCTAAACTCACCTGAGGCCCCGGGGCTCACCTGAGCTCGCCTAAACTCACCTGAGCTGGCCTAAACTCACCTGAGGGCCCCGGGGCTCACCTGAGCTGGCCTAAACTCACCTGAGGCCCCGGCGCTCACCTGAGCTCGAGCGGCCGCGCCTCCGCCCCCGCGCGCCGCCAGGTGGCGCCGCAGCACCGGCTCAGGGGGCGCGCGGAGCCCGCGGGACCGGGACCGGAATCGGGATCGGGATCGGAACCGGGATCGGGATCGGGATCGGGATCGGGATCGGGATGGGGACCGGATCGGGATCGGAACCGGGATCGGGATCGGACCGGGATCGGGATCGGGATGGGGACCGGATCGGGATCGGGATCGGAACCGGGATCGGGATGGGGACCGGAATCGGGATCGGGATCGGAACCGGGATCGGGACCGGATCGGGATCGGGACCGATCGGGATCAGGACCGGGGAGCCGCCCAGGGCCGGCAGCTCGCCCGCCCCGAGCGTGCGCAGCGCTGCGGTTTTCCTTCGGAAATAATTCCCCGGGCTGCTGCGGTTCTGGGGGTGCCCGGGCGCTGCCCGGGAGCCGGGATGGTGTGCGGCCGCGCGGGTGGCCAGAGAACGGCCGCGGTGGGCAGGGTCAGCCACCGCCTCATCTGCAGTCACCGCGACACTCTGTGCGACAGTGGAAGTACCCGCAACAGCCTGATCCTCAGAAAACACCCACGCATGAATAAGTTTACTCAAATTCACAGTCCCACAGAATCCAATTAAACAACCCAAGAGCATAAAGTTACTCGTGTATTCATGGATACGGATAGCTGGGTCCAACATTTGTTTTGGTCTGGTGCCAGTTACAGTAACCATCCCTTATCTCTATTTCATTTCTCAGCTCTACAATTAAAAGTTAAATTCAAGCATCCTCCTCCCAGTGGGCCATCAAGGATGAACCTTTTATAGGTCTTCAAAGACATTATGTATCCGCTACTGGTGTTTGCTGTCCAGGAAATCTCCAATGGATTCTATAGGGAAAGCACAAAACAATGTCTTATGCATTCAGGATTTTGTGTCGATCTCAGTAATTGTTACAGTGTTCGGAATAAAAGGAACATAGCTATTTGATAATTAATTACACTCTAATTGCATTCACCTGGGAAAAACAGATAGCACTAAAGGGCAAGCAGGGGTCAATAATATTAGTATAGGTGATCATCAATCTTGCATATACAAGTACCAATTAGTTAAGCAGAGTTAAACAGAGTCAGTGATAATTTGCATGAAGGATTCTGAATGTAGAGATAAATTAAACACATAGAAAATAAGAGAAATGAAGCTACAACTTAATCTGAACTAGTGATTCATTTTCCTTTTTTCAGAGTGCATTTAAGGGACTGCTGTCAAGGGATGCCAGCTTACATTTAAGGCTGCTCTGTATCCTGGAAGTTGAGCTCACATCCATATTTTTCCTTTCATGTAACAAAGCACACAGTGCATTGTGGTTCCAAAAGGGACACAGGGAGGAGATGTCAATGGATGTTAAGTGCTGGGAAGAGAGAGGACAGTTCCTGGATTTGGCTTTGTGGGTGGCAGTTGTGCCTACACCACTCTCCCCATGCTGATATTCCCATACAAGCCCTGCACAAGGCTGAACAGCAGGTTTTTGAGTCCAGTGAGATGACCAGACCATGCTGAGCATTAAATACATGCAGAGCTGTTTTATGGGATTAGAGTTTAAGGAGAACAGAATGGGGGCTGTGGCAGCTTGGTTTGTTGCTTCTTTGATACATGAGGCAGTGGAGAAAGCAAACGAGGTATGAGGTGGGCAAGGAGGGGCACCTGTGCTGCGTGGAAGCCTCTGAGCTGTGTTGCAGGAGGATCACGACACTGCCCACCCAGCTACCAGGGGATGGGGGTGAGCAGCTCCATGGCAGTGGCTGTCCTCCTCGGCAGTTCTCCTGAAAGGCGGCTCCTGCTCCATGCAAACAGTAACAATGGAGTGTTTTCTGTGGGGTCCAAGGCAGGCTTATGCAGCAGCAGCAGGTTAACCCCCTGGGAGGAATGGGAGCGCTGATGCCACCTCCTCAGCTGAACTGTGCACCTCTGCAGAGAGCCTCCCTCCACACTCTGGAGTGCAGCAGTACTGTATTAGTGTGCAAGAGAGATGGAAAGCCAGGGCTGTTCGCTCCCGTGTGAAGACAAGCAGATGGTGCAGTGTAACTCGGCCCAGACACGGCTGGAGCCGGCTCTCTGCTTGGGGACGCAGTTGGGCCATCCACGAGCAGCAGGAACTGCTGGTGAAACTTTATTACTCAAGGGTGGGGCCCTGGTCTTTCATCTCGCAGAGGGGAAAAAATAGATGGAAACAAGCCTTGACTGCCACTGATTCACAGGATATTGCACCAAGCCACAAAGAGGCACATTTTGGGCTTTCTTTTGAGAGCTCTTATTAGTTTTCAGCATAGCAGAGCTTTTCCCCAGCCCTCAGCTCAGCAGCAATGACACAACTGAATGGATTCTCTCATGGGTTTGGTAGTACAGAGCTCTCCCAGGACTCCTTGGCTTGTGCCTACAGAATCTGGGAGTCACACAGGAACCCCACCCAAGCAGCATAAAAACCACTGCTGCTGATCCTGTGCATTCAAACACATCGACGAGCAGTCAAGAAACAACAGCTTAACACAACGAACGAGGGCATGAGATTTGTGACTCCTGAACTAACAATTTCCAAGCTCAAACACCTATGGCTGTATTCAGTTGGTATCAGTCCAAACAGTCGAGCATTCCTAAGGGAAAACAGCGGTCAGAGGCACTTGTACAGCACAGCACTTGCAGGGCAGCTGGATTCAGAGGAGCTCAGCTCTGCCCTCAGCCTGAGCCAGGCTGCCTTACAATCAGATATTCTCCTCAGGCACTGCCAGGGTAGGGGAGGAGAGATCATCAAAAAGGAGCCTTGCAGCATGCAGAGAGAGCACCGTGCTCAGCGATTGCAGTGCAGGGTCTGCTCTTGCACGTTTATGTTGCCGTTTAGTCCTTACAGACCGATTCCTTCTCTGCTGGGACTTGCAGCTGCTTTGGCATTGCCACTGCCTTTCCCTTTGCTGACGTGCAGTAGGTGTAACTACTGCCCACCCTGCCTGTGGACTCCATACATGGCCAAGCAGTATGGATAATTTTGTTATTGTCATGCTAACTACTGCCCTTAGGACTGGAAAGCATTTGCCTCTCAGATGGAAGCACAGAAACCAAACTTCTTGGCCAGGGTGAAGAACTATTATAGACTTACTATTCAAAGTGCAGTACTTTTAAACTGAATTATGACAGAAAATACCAACTGTAAAAATATCTGTGATGAAGTTTCCAAGCCTCATAAGGACAGTGGGATTCCTGCATGGTCGTTGGATAAAAAAAGATGTGCAGGAAATCTCAGTCATTTCACAAACAGCAATGAGGGCCCTGCTCTCTTTGATTATCACCATTGGTGAAAAGACAATTTCTCATTAGGCCCGTTCTACGGGCCATGGAATGAAGAGCAGGTTGCCCAGCACAAGGCCAGGACCAGGCCCTGGCAGAACATCTGAAACCCAGCTGCTAATCCAAGAATGCCTTCACTGGTGGGATCCATAGCTGGAACTGATTATGGCCACAGCCACGTACATCCCAGATCCTCAGGACAGTATTCCCACACAATTGTTCTAACCTTGAGCATAACTTGAGCTCCCTTGTCAGCCATCTGCCTTACAATAAGTCAACATCCTTATGTATTCTCTCTGCCAAAAGGCAACTTTTAAAATGCTATTAAAAAAAAACTGTGTACAAATTAAACAGTCAACACATTTTACTGCTGCTCAGTAACTAAAATGCTTTCACTATGCTATGCAATCTATAACTGCTGAAATTACTTTCATGTGTGTTTATAAGTCTTCCTATATTTTCTCCTCATTACTCCAAATACATTTTAAAAGCTTGTTAAGATAGATTTGTTGGTGTTTTGTATCTAGCTGACTGTGCATGTTAAAGGCGTCAACTGTGACTTTCCTAACTTGAAACACACTATTCTTCATGCTGCTTGTTAAAACACATATCATTCCAACCATGTACATTAATTGGCTTGTCTGGGGAAACAGAACTCAGTTTATGAAGTCTGTCATCCTGCTTTGTAGCTTAATTATAAAATAAAATTATTTTCCTTCCTCCCAGCCAGACTATTTGCTCTGCGTTTTTATTTTTTTCCTTCCCCACGCTGCTGTTTAAACTCCAGGGCTGAGTGACTGATCCGGTGGGTCGTACTTCAGTGGCTGCTGCCAGGGCTGGGGGTAACGCAGCGTCCCGCAGGCTCTGCATGGTCCTAAACTGCACTCGTCAGCCCCTGGGGCTGAGAGGGGCTGGCAGACAACCACGTCCAAGCCAAGGTCTGCCATTCCTAACAGAGGCAAAGGATTACTTAAGTTACTGCACGCTGACTGGTGACGTTCTGTGTACACCCAGCCCCTGCACAGCACAGCGGGGGCTGCCACATACCCAAAACGCAGGAAAGCTCAGACGTTTCCTGGTAGAAAGGAACAACAAACCTGTAGCAAATAGGTGTAACTCTTGCCAGAGCCAACCCTAAATGAGATGTTGGTCTCAAGCTCCTTTGAGACCAACACTGAATGAAGTGCCCATCACTGAAGATACCTTTGTTAATGCCACTGGGTTTGCCCTAAGGGTTTTGTTTTCCAACAGCAGAGTCCTTACTCAAGGGTCGATGGCACAGCCAGGAGCCAAGAGCAGCCCAAATCAGACTGTCCAGGAGTGAGGGCAGCTCAGGTGGCTCACTGCAAACCACAGAGCTGAAGGATAAAATCATGGGTCAGCAGCTGCAGTCACAGCAGGACTCCCTCTGACTTCAGAGGCACCAGGAACTCCCCCATGGAGGGAAAAGAAAGCCTTCTTTCTGCCAGCTGAAACCTAACGTACTAGAGAAGGGATTTAAAAAATATCCAGAACTATAAAAGATCTCTATGAAAATTAACTTTTTTTACTACCCCAGCCTGCTCAGGGTCTAAACACGCATCTCCCATCCAGAAAGTCCCAGCTCCCTAAACTTCCACTCTGCTGAAAGGGTCCCCTTGGCAGAGTGATTTTAAGGCAGCTCTTCAACAGTGGAACAGTGCAAGGCAGCAGGAACCTGAAGCACGATAAAACCTCTACAATGCCTACATATGCTAATTGTTTCTTCCTTCTCTAACACACAGCACTGCATGTTTTAGAGGTCAGAGCCTGTAAAAAGCCTTCTGAATCAGAAGCCAGAATCTTAACTCAGAGTCATGATAATTTGGGACAGAAATCAAAATTACCAAACTTCACAATACACATGCTATTGCAAATTTTGCTTCTTATCACACAGAACCTAATTTCACTTTACAAAGGGATCAATCTCAACCAAGACACACATCTTCCAGCAAGCAGCCCCTTTATAAAAGTATTCAGGTAAAAATCCTTACTTTAAGGAAGGCACCAGGATCCTCCAAATTCTCCCTTCTGAGTGCACCAGCCCACTCCCTCCCACAATGGCAGGAAGGCCATATGTGCCAAGAGTTATTGGCATCATCTATAACTAGGCATTCTGCTAGTGATTTAGGAAATCTGTTAATGGGAAATTAATTGGAATCAGGATCAGCCAATTGCACAAATTTTCCCCTTGATTAACACACCCACTTGTCGACAGGATGAATTACCAGTCGTGCCATTCACTGATGTGGCTGAGCCCCAGGGAACTCGTCGGTGCAGTTGCAGTGTGGTGGCATTTAAGGTGTCCAGGAGCTGGTGATGCTGGCAGGCTCTGCAAAGCTGGAGGTGTCACAGCAGGAACTGAGCAGGGAGAGCAAAGCTCGGTCCCACACAGCCCCTGCCTGTGCCCTGCCCTGAGCTGGGGCTGGAGTGGACGGCTCTGCTCTGCTTCACTTGAGCCGCTGGGCTCTGCAGAGAGCGAAGGGCAGCGGCACACGGGCAGCGTGCACCAGCACCTGCACCAGCACCAAGAAAGCACGCAGAGGCAAAGGGGAGCCCACGGAGTCCAGCTCAGCGTGCAGTTCCCTGCTGCTGGGAACCCTTCCTGCCTGGCTCGGCCAGCACTGGCGCTGCCAGAGCCAGCCTGCAAACAGCCAACAGGCCTTGCTCTGCTTCCCCCTGTAAGCAGCCAGCTTATTGCTGTGCTATTTCTTCTGCCATCATGGCTGGGCTCAAATCCTCCTCTTTCTTACGTTTGTAACTGAAGAAACCTCCTTGGTGAAGCCACAGAACTCAGACTAGTGCAGGGCGAATGTGGAGTTGCACCGGGCAGCAGAAGCCCAGCAGAGCTGTGGGGCTGAGGGCACTCAGACCCCAGGAGCGCTCAGCACCCCGAGCTCTCTCCTCTGTCCCACTGTGTCCTGGAGCAGCCTCTTCAGAGGGTGCCAAAAATACCCACAGTAAGCACCAGCGGCTACATGGATATTCATTTCTGCAGTGCCATGAGTAGTGCCAAATTATTTCCAAAAAAAACCCAGATGGGGCTGGCACAGGCATTTAGATTTGGCCTAATGCTGCCCCAGCACCACAGGAAGAGCATGGCTTGCTGTGATAGCTTGCAGTTGGCCACGGGACTTAAGGCAGGCTGTTTTCCTCGAGTTCAGTGTTTTACATCCCACATTAAGTACAGTGAATGCTAATGAGAGAGCCCTGGAGCTGCTGGGGTGGTCTGTAACAGGGGATGACAGGTCCCCAAGGAGGGGCTCAGACTCCCCTCTAATGTGACAAGCCTGGCTGTGTGATCCTCTGCTCTCCTGACATGCCTCCCCTGCTGCCTTGTGAGGAAGGACAACCTTTTATCTCAGGGGAGAGGCGGTGGCCTGGAAGAAGCTGATGATCAGCTTTGCTTTCCCATGGAGGGGGATGAGTTGCAAATTACCTGCTGTCAGTAGAAGGCCGAAGCCGCAGCAGAAGGTGCTGGGCTGGAAACAAGATGTGTGTTCAAAGGGGAATGGAATGCTTGGAGGGTACTGAGTGTTTTGAGGCAGAAAACATTTTGCAGAAGAGATGTCTGCATAAGTAGCATCTTCATAAACGGGGATATATGGAGATGAGAAATTGCTCCTAGAGCTCTGAGAAAATGAAGATTTACTGCTTTAAGTAGGAAGGGAAAAGGAGACGCCAGGCTGTGCCCCTGCTTTGCAGGGAAAACGTCACTATCTGAGGTTTTGATGAAAAGCTGTAAGGAAGGGTGAGCAGGCTCTGCTCACTCTCAAAGGCAAATTGAACCTGAGCTTGCTTATGGCAGAGAATGGTCAGCCTCTGAGGGAGAGCAGTGGGGTCACTTCGTGTGCCCAGCGCTCCCGGGGTGTCCGGCCCCAGGCAGCCCGGCCACTCACCGGCCGAGGCTGTGCAGGATTTGAGCCCTGGGAATCCCCCCGTGTCACGGGACTGGCAAACTGGTGCAGACACAGTCCAGGGAAGCGCTGGATTCTTTGCTGGCAGGCGTAACAGGAGTTCCTGGAACACCAGCCGGGGCACACAGTGTGGCACAGCCCCAGTGACCTGCGGCCAGAGACAGCAACGTGCCCAGGAGGGGTGAGCAGCCAGCAGACACCAAACCCATCTCCTGAGCCCAGAGGGCACACGGCATCCAGGCACATCCTTCAGCAGTCACTCACTGCCTGCCACAAATGCATAAATCACGAGCTTTGCATCCAATTAGTACTCAAAGGCGTGAAGATTTTTCTGCATTTAGAAATTTGTAAGAAATTAATCTCCAAACCAGCTGCTTTCAGTCTAATGCCTCCTGAGGGGCTGGAAGGGGTTACTTGTACGGATTTTTCTGCTGACTGCTGTCAGGCTTACGCTGAATGCCAAGCTCCTGTTGCTTTACCTGTGCATAAGAGGATGTTGCAAATACCAGAGGTGACAGTTTTCCTTGCAGGAGCCCGGGGCCTCCAACGCCGTCAGTGATGGCAGACACCACCCCCATCATCTTGGAACGCCCACAGTCTGTACAGAGAGCACTGTGGATGCATTAGTGATCAAACTATGTCAGCTGTGACAGAATAAAAGTCTTTGAAGATAAAGCAGGAAAAAAAAGTCTTTGAAATAGATACTGAAAACTTACGTTGTCCTTTTACTTACCTCACCCTAAAGCTTCCAACAGTGGTCTTGCAGGACAGAACTGACCAGGGGTTTCTTTATCATGCATGAAATTATTTTATTTCATCCTGGTGCAGGAATTGACATGAAAACCACGCAGAAAATAGTCAAGTGTTAAGTCTGACAGGAAAAAAAGGCAAATAGAATGATTTATGCTAAGCTCAGAAATAGTATCCCTTCTCACCCGCTGACCATCCCAAACCTTGTCTCTGTGTGGAGCCAAGAATTAAAAATACATCAAACTCCATTCAATTTGCAGGTATCAGAGAGGTTTCAACTGGAAAAGATTAACTCATTCCTTCCTCTGATGCCCCTGGCCCGTGCTAAACCGATGACTGGGCTGCCAGAGGGAACAGGCAGGGTATGGGATTTTGCAGCGGGTTTTACTGAGACAGTTCTCCATCACATTTGGCCAACCACCTCTGTGAGTTCCAGTGCAGAAGGGACAGCAGCAGCACACAGCCGAGAGTGGAGCTGGGAGTGTTTCTGACAGCAGCTGGCATTAAATAGGTGTGACACCAGACTACACCTTATGGGGACTCGGGATGTTTGTTTGTATCATCTGAAAGTCAGAAATAATTCTGAGGAAGAGAGTGAAAATCGGAGATAAGTAGGAAAAGGCATTCAAAATAGCAGAGAGGTCCATTAATACACTCTGATTCCAAGCAATAAGTCTGATTTTCCTTTAGCTCATATCAAGCGAAATCTGTCCGCCTCACTCAGTTGTTCTGAACTCGGTTAGGATTTGTTCAAAATCTCACAGCCCGCCCAAAAACTCTGCTGGGTTTCATTGATTTTTGCGCTTGGGTGAGATCAAACACACATAACCTTGCAAAATTCAAAAGGCAGATCACGTGCAAAGAAATTACCAGATACTCTGCCTCCCCACGATGGGTGTAGGTGAGCTTTTACACAACTCTGTGTTTGGCTGTTTCCACCTCTGCTGCTACCAGATCTCAGGCGGCATTTCCCCTTTCCTTTGTACTTCCTTTAAGCAGCAGTGGCATTTTTTTAACTAGAAGCCGAAATTTCTTGGATTCTGACAGCTGTTTTCCATTGTCAGCCAGAGAACAACAGGTTCTAACTTCTAATCTTGCATTGTTTGTCTTTTAAACTAAAAACTGTCAAAATCATCTGTTAATGGAGGCAGAAACATTTGCATGCTAATTTGCTTCCGAATGATTTAAAAATGAAGTCACTGGCAGCCTGGAGAAATAACTATTTAAGAAGCCTATCCAATTTAATATTTTTATTGTCGCTTGCTATTTATACAATAACACTGATGTCCCTGGTGTTTAACAGGGACATTCATCACTTTACACTTTAAGGACGCACAGAAACATTAACTGCCTAATCCCAGCAAAATCCCTGTTTGGAAGGCAAGCGCTGTTATCTTTCCTCTGCAGATGAGGGTGTTTCAGTGCCACATCTCTGCATCTTGCCCAAGAGCACAACGCAAGAGGCAAGAGCAGGCTGGCACAGGGACCGCTCGTGCTTGGGGCCAGCTCTGGCCATGCCAGGGGGGTTTCCTCAGCCAGAGGACAGCCTTGTAGGAAAGCACAACCAGGCTCCTGGGCTGCTGCCCACTGCGTGGGCCCTACTGCCCCTGTTGAGCCACGGATGTGGAGCAGTCACCCCGCCTGAGAGCACACCTTGTGCCCGTGGGTGGCTTGTGCCCCTGGGCAGTGCCTGGTGACTCCGCGTGGTGCGGCTCCTCTGCACCAAGAACAGCCCAGCCCCTGGAGCTGCAGCCTTGGGGACTCCAGGAATGGGCAGCTCGGACGCAGACCCGAGCGTTTCCCACCCGGCCCGAGGGACAGAAAACAGTGCTACCCTTCACACGTGTCGTTATCACCCGCACGGGTGTGAAATATCTTCCACACGGGATCGAAATATCGATCCCTGAGCCGGTGCAGGGCTCGGAGCCAGCCTGCAGCACACACTCAGTGCCACAACTATTTTGCTTGTTACCCAAAACCTCTGGGCGCTGGCCTCGCCCCAGCTGGGCTCCCAGGACTGATCCCACTGCTGCCTGCACAGGAACCTGACTTCAGGGCAGAACAGGAAATAAATATCAGTTTATTTTCAGGCCTTAAGGTGGTGCCTCCTTCCTAGAACTGCTGCCTTGTCTATGAAACCAACAGAAAATGGTTTCTCATTTCATACAGACACATCTTGAACTTCCCAGCTGTCATCTGACAGATAGGAGCATTGGGAGAGAAAAATAAAACAAGCATAGTACATAAACAACCCTGGGGAATAAATTTTGCAGACTCTGAACATCAATGATGTGCATTTCTTTGTTTGCTGAAGTGAGCAAGTATGCAGGGAGAACTGTACATAACAATTACATTAAAACACTGCACAGGCCCTGAGCTTTAAATATCTCAGAGGAAGAAAACATGAATGCAAAGATATTTTCAGCTGTTTCTTTAAGAGGGAGAGGTGAAGGTTATACACAAGGTGTGAACTACCTTGGATAATCGGGGAGCTCTTGTATTGGGAGAACTGCAGCCATCCCTGGGCTGTGACGCTGGACCTCAACTAGAGACCCTGCAGGGATCAAATGCAAGCATGGCTCCCAGAATTTCTGATTTAAAAGCTAAAAAAGAAGAAACTAATGAGTTTTATTCCACACCGCATTTCTGTTAAAAACCAGCGGGGTTTGGGACATAAACAGATGTATCAAAGGTGACACACACTCCCAGTGGCCGCCACTGCAGGTGCCACAGGGTTTGCTCGTGAAGGAGACCTCACATTTTGGGGATGTCTTTGGAAGGGCCACAAGATCGACAGTGACAGCTCCTAAAACAATGCTTCCCCTGGCCAGATCTGTAAAGTCCACAGCAACACAGGGCCTCAGATGCATCCCTCTTCTCTTTGAGACAGAAAGCCCTTTACAAAAATGGATCTCAACACCTGATTATTTGCCTTTGTTTGAAAAAAAAGTCTTACCTGCAGCAGCACCTAATTTCTCACCAGCACCCTCCGCTCTTTCAAATTTCTTCAAATCATCTGACAGATGTACTCCTTAAGCTTTATTCTGAATAATTTGCTGACACAAAACTCCCCAGCAATCCCAGAATCTCAGTTCACTCTGCCAGAGCCTTTTCCCAGCCGCTCAGCCCTAAGTGTGAGTTTAAGAGAGAAGTACAAAGAGCACAAGGAAAGTAACCAAGAAAGCTTTAAGTAGCAGAAAAGTGCCAACAATTTCTTTAGTATAAATACCATTTTCCAAACACACCTATTAATAACAACTTGCCACACGAAAGGAAGAGAAGGTAAATTACCTTGTAACGGCACCAGAGTGATTACAGCTCGTGGTTCCTCCCTGCAGGAGTGACAGGGATGTGACACTAACCCTTCCAGCAGGGAAACCTCCCCTGAGCTGCAAAGGATGTCAGGAAAAGCTGTCACATAAGAGGCCAGCACTGCCCTTCAGCATTCCCAGCCACATCTGGAAAACCCGCTGTAGCTACAGCTTGCCTCTAGCCTTTTGCTCCCAGCAATTATTGATCCCAGGTCTCACTGATCCCTGTGGCAGGTCTGTTAGGCAGAACAAAACATTCAAAATAAACGAGCAAAATTAACGAGCAAAATTAACAACCAGGAAAAAAGCAGAAACCGGTTTATTCAAATAATATAAATACTTACATTCCATTAAGCCTGTTCTAATCCACGTGTGGAAAATATGAAATATTCTGCACTACTTACACCAATGAAATCCTTGGTGGCAGACAGAGGGGCATACATTTATTAACTAGAAAGAATAGACCAATATTTTTTAGACAAATTGAGGCAGTAAGAACTACAGAGCAATCAGATCTATTTAAGGATCAGCTTGGGAGTTCTTACAACTACAAACAGAAATAGGATTTTGCTGCAAGCATGCTATAAATGTAGAGCCACAGCAGACAGGGAGACAGTCTTCCAGCATTTATAAAGACATCAAAGCAAGGAGGACAGAAATAAGCTTTAGTTCTCAAAAAATATTTTAAGTCATTAGGACAAAACTTGGGAAGTTTCACAAATATTCCAAAGGGTTGGGATCTTCCCACTGGCTGTTAACAAAAGCAGTGCTTTACCTACACTAAGGCTAAACAGCGTACTTCCTAAATAGAGTGGGATTTGTGTTTCCTTGACAATCACCTGATACCAAGAAACCATAAAGGCAAAGAAATTCACAGGGAAGAACAGAATAAGGTGTGTTTCCTCAAGCATCTTGGCAGAAATGCAAGCAGATAAAGGCTGTCAAAAAGCACCCCTTGGTGACAGGGTAATGAGGGGCAGACACAGCAAATCTGTTCCAGCCTTCACCAAGATTTTTCTTCCTTCCTCTCTCTGTTCTTTGTCTTTAAGTGTTTTCAATGTGATTTTAATGCAATGTGTGTTGCATGAATAAAACAGTGCAATGGAGGCATGGGCTGAAACCTTTCCAAATTTTCAACAGATTTGGAAAGAATACTTTCTCAGTGGTTTGCAGCGTGCAGAGTTTACACCAGCTGGTCTTCACAAGAGGATGCTGCATTGAGTTTGACAGAGAGCTCCTCTTGTCTTTGCAGAGATCTCACCTTGCTCTCTGAAACTTCCCTGTATTCTTCACTCCAGGAAATAAACTGATTCCTTCCACATCAGGGATTCATTCCTGAAACTGCCCCGTACCCCAGCAAAGAGCAAAGCCCCTCCTCATTCCCAGCAAAGAAATCTGTCCCCGTGAGGTGCCTGAACCCGGGGGGGGCTGTCCCCGGGGAGAGTGGCTCTGGCGCTAGACAGGGAGCCTTGCTGTGGGAAGCACAGCCCCAGAACAGCCTGCTGAGAGCCGCCCTCGGTGCTCCTGCTGCACACCCGCCGTGGTGCTCAGAGATGCCTGCGCTGGCTGCAGCCTCCTCCTCCTCCCCCCGTTTCTTCCTCCCCGCCAGGAGCTGGGCCAGCAGCCAGCAGCTTCCGGCTCTGTTCGCCTGGCAGCGAGTCCCCTGCGGCGACAGAGCCCTGCTCGCTGGCCCTGGCTGTGCGCGGGTGGGGCATCCCTGTCACACGGAGTCACCCCTTGGCAGCTGCCCTCGCTGGGGGCCGCCGGCAGAACGGCCACGCCACAGCAGGGACCGCGAGGGGAGCGCGGGGCTTCCACTCGAGCTTGGATAGGGTGCTGCTCCCAGAAAGAAAGGCTGTTGTAGCGCATCTCTGGGATACGGAGATACAGAACCTCTACTGAAGCCACCCTCGGCGGTGGGAGCAGAGCTGAGTTTGCCTGCAGCATCATCTCAGCCCTCTCTGCCCAGCCAAACCCTGTGCCCGGCTGGGGAAAAGTCGCACCTGAGCAGCAGGACGGGGCAACGCCTCTGAGTGGAGGCACAGGAACACCGTCAGCGTAACTCAGTCAATATTTGTGTTAAGTTGCAGTCAGAGGCTTTGAAGAAAATAAGGGTGTTGTTATGCTGAAGAGCTGTGATAGAAAAAACCCACAGTTTTGTCCTCATACGATCTTCTGTACTGAGGAGCTGAATATGAAGTGCACACCATAAAATGCAACCAGCAGAAAGACGTGAAGTGATCCTTACATCTGTGTTTTTCCAAGTTCACCTTTCAGACACTGCGAATTTTACAGCTGAGCTCTCTGCATGGCAGCTGTCCTAGAGACTTTGAGAAAAACCTACTCGTGCAATCCGTGGCCAAGCTGCAGGGCCTTCAACAGATGTGAACATGGTGTCACACGAGTATGGATGGAGGAATGTGAGAAGACCAAAGTGATCCAGACAGCAGCTTGAGTAGATTTCTGTCAAGAGCTACATGTAAGATAACCTCAAACCTGAAAATCAAGAGTGTAGGGATTTATTTACATTTTTACAGAAGTTAACAAACCTTTCCAAAATGCCCCAGATGTTTTCATTTGAATTCACTTTGAATTTTGGACCAGACGTGCAGATTTTTTGCTTTTTCCCCCACAGATATTTCCACAAGCTTATCTACACTGTTCCTTAGGAGAACAAGGGCTGGAGATGTGTTACTGAGCTGCTCTGCATATCATGGATGAATTTTAAATGTAGATGCAGCTACAGGCCACATCTAACTGTGGTGCTGCATCTGCATTTAAGACATGACTGAACTATCTGCACATCTCTACCTTTGCTGTAACAATTTTCTCCGAACAACTGAATCAAGAATCCATGAGTCACTTAGGCATTTTTATCAGTCTGTAAGGATCAACAGCACATCTCAGAGTTTGCTCTTTCAGAGATTTCCT
The DNA here is from genome assembly GCA_013397865.1 of Struthidea cinerea. Classification (NCBI taxonomy): domain Eukaryota; kingdom Metazoa; phylum Chordata; class Aves; order Passeriformes; family Corcoracidae; genus Struthidea; species Struthidea cinerea. The sequence goes on from VZTI01001766.1 coordinate 3,075,891, forward strand.
GCTCTTTCTGGCTGGGACAAGGGGAACATGCACGGATATCCAGAGCTTTGCTGTGCCAGCACAGCTAAATCTTCTGAAGAGAAGTAACTTTGCACAGCACACAAGAACACTTATTCCATAGCATCAGCATCCTTTACTATAATCCTGGTCTTATTCCAGGAGTAGAGCTTGGGCACAAAGGAGAAAAAAACCAAGTGCTGAAGAAGTGGCACGTCCAGAGAGATCCACGGTGCCAGCGGAAGGACCCTGTGCTCTGCTCTCCAGGGAACCCGAGCAAGTCTCAGCCATGGTCTTTGCTGCGGCTCACACAGGCCAAGGAAGGAACATCCCCACAGACAGCTGAATTCTGTCAGTCACACAAATACCTCTGTGGACCTCTGTGGTGCTTCAGCATGACAACAGGGAGATCTCCCTGCCAGCACTTCGGATGATTTTTTCCATGGTGAACTTCTACTGTGTTTGGCACATTACATCACTCTCAGACTCTTCAGCTGCTCTCAAAAGCTGCTGAAGTTACTGGTTCTGGCTTTCATTTTCACTTGGTGAAGTGTAATCTAGAAAGCCCTACTCAACTTCTCCCACTTGTGCATGTTAATGTGAAGAGAATACCCAGGCAGAAGCAGCTCTGGGGAAGGAGCAGGTTTCTAGAGCCCAGTAAAGCTCCACGGTGTTACTTTGGTGCAAACCATTGTATGGTTTTAGTACACATTTCCTGCTCTTTCTGAGCAAAGCCAGTGCTTGCTGAGACTCAAGTGACAACAGCTCCCTTCCCAAACAAATGGCTTCAGCAGCCCCCCGGCAGCAGCCAGGCTGCTCAGAACAGACCCATTTCCCACTCCCTGCGCAGCCCACAGCTCCAGTCAGCGATGGCAGGAGCACGATCATATTTATTCCTCACAGCTGAGAGCTCTGACAAACAGCAGCAGGCAGCAAAGGCCAGTCGATTTATATTTCGTACAGTATATATTCTTAGGAATGGCAGTCACCATTATGGAAGCTATCAAAAAGCTAGCTCTGACCTTAAATAAGTGTGCTCCTGTGTCAGGCAGTCCCAGGAAGGAGAATTGATGAGGCAGATGCTGAATTCAGGGAAGGAAGAAGAGGTGGGTTACTCTTGCCAGAGATGCAGCCCAGGATGCAGTTGCCAACACTTGGTTTCATTCTTTGTGCTCCCTGAGGACAGCAGTTTAACCAGCCTCCACCTCTGGGTCGGACTGGCTTCTGGTCTGTTCAGCAGCACCACGTGAACCCAGCAAAGAGCTCTGAGGGCTCCCGGAGCGCAGGGGACAACCTGAGGCACGCGTGTTTGCACTGGCAGGAGCACAGCAGGCTACAGTCAGTTCTGTGAGTTCATGGACAAGAGGAGCTGCTGGAGGAGCAGTGCCACAGCGGGTTGGATACCTCTTGCATATGCTTTCCTTGATGAAAATCCTGCATAATAACAGAAAATCTTTCATATCTCTTTTGACATTTCAGAGGATGAGATCATTAGTTATTAATTTTCCTTGACAAAGTGCACCATTCTTTTGCACAAATGGAATCCCAGTCAGAGCAAAATGCTGTCTTGTTTACATCTCTTCCTGCTTCAGTAGTGCTTTGCAAAATATGCTTATTTACTTCTATTAAGCCAGCTGAAAATTATATTGGTCAAATTTATTTTATGTATTAATTTGGAAAAAAAGATCAATACATTCCTTGGCCCTCCCTTCAGCTCTATTACATTTGTTATCATTTATTAAATGGACTTATTTTAAGTTCATTTGCAAGCAAAGTAGTGTTAACTTAAGAGCCATTCATCATTTTCTCCATAAGAAAATACCAATGAATGCTAACTAATTACAAAAGAAGGAATAAAGAAAAAAAGCAATTTACACTTTTTAAAAAAAGATAATTGGGAAAAAAGGTACTTTTTCAGCCTGCTCCTCATCCTGGCTGTGAACCCTCGGGGCTCCCACCGGCCATCAGAAACCTCCCTGATACTGGGCTTGTCCTGAGGGAAGCAGCTTTTTCCATGCCACACAATCACAGAATGGGTTGGGTTGGAAGGGACCTGAAAGATCATCTTGTTCCAACCCCCTGCCTTGGGCAGGTTCTCCTTCCATGAGACCAGGCTGCTCAGAGCCCCATCCAACCTGGCCTTGAACACTTCCAGGGATGTACAGCTGTTTTCAGACTTTTCTCCTAGAGAGGACTGCTTGGGAGCCAAAGGAATCAAGGAAAAAGGAGTATTTTCCTTCATTTTGCACAGAGCCAGCAGAAACGAGAAAAATTAGAAAATGGCAAAGACAGAAGTAGCATCAGCTGTAGGAAGAAGGAGTGAAGGGGAAAAGGGGCAATGTTTTTAAAGCATTTTCCTCCTTGTTTGATTAACTTAAAAACAATTTAAAGCAGAAGTTGGCTCCACACAGAGCACAGGCCCAGCAGCACCTCCTTCACATCACTTCCCATTCAGCACGGGGGAATCACTCCCTCCCTGCTCCTTGCCAGCCACCACTTCACTTTTTCTTGTCTGCTCTCACCACTTCTGCTGTCTCCCCTCCTGTCTTTGTCTCTTCGTGAAGCATCCTGGAACCCAGCCCAGCCTGTTCAAGCTTCCAACACATCTTGAATTTTAATCCACTCTCATCTTAAGTCATCTATCTCTGTTTTAAACCCAGACACAAAGAGAATGAGCCAAGTTATCATTAGCTAAAACCAAATCAAATCTGCAGAGAAATCCTGGTCCACTCAGCACATCACAGCCTGCCCAGCTGGGTGCTAATACTGACTTGAAGGTGAGTGACCCTGGGGGCACGAAGTTCTGCACAGGGACAGCCCCCTTGGGAAAGGTGCTGTGCACCAGGCACCCAGGGCACTGTAAAAGCCCTTCATTTAGGAGCAAAGATGACAACAAAAGGTGTAAGAGCAGCACAACCTGTTCTCAGCTCACATTACAGCCTTATCTGGACTCTAAGGCTGCCTGGCTGGTGAGCCTTCCTGCCAGCCAATGTTGCATTTCATTCTAATTGGCATTTAGGACATTGCATTGAGACCCCTTTACTCTATACTTCATAAAGAACAAGGAAAACAGAACTCATTTTTGTCAGCAAATGGAAAATTTACAACAATAATAAATGAGGCAGGGGAAAATGGGATCCTCTGCTGAACATGATGACAGTTCAGAAATACTTTCCATTAAATAAAAAGACATTAGAGTACTGAAAAACAAGTTAAAAATTCCAAATAAACACATGTGGAAAAAGGAAAAGGTGCAACAAATACTCTCCAGTGCTTGCCCCGGAACTGCACATTGGCTCAAATCACAGAATCACAGAATCATTAAGGCTGGAAAAGACCTCCAGATCATTGAGTCCAGCCTTGGATAAAACACCACCGTACCAGCTGAACCGCAGCCCTAAATGCCACATTGAGCCATTCCTTGAGCCCCTGCCTCCCCGGGCAGCCCATTCCAGTGCCTGGCCACCCTTTCAGTGGAGAATCTCTCTCCTTTCTGCCTCCTGCCTCTTCTGTGTGCTGCCCATCACCTGCTTGTGAATCATGTGCAGTGGACACAAATTTAAACAGAAGTAATCTATAAAAGCAGTTTCAATCAGCAGTACCAATGTTATTTTAGTGCTTTTAATTCCTGTCATAATTCACTGATTAATCATCTTAATTGGTGAGAAGACAATTATTTAGTCCTTTCCCATTTTCCTGCAATCCAGCAATCTTTGCCCGTTGCAAGTCTCTGCCATCAATGCAGAAACTGCAACAGCTTCAGCTGATTGCAGAGCCACATTTCCTGTTCCCTTCCATGGACTGCGTTTGTAGGGATACTAACAAAATAGTGGATTATTTGTTGCATTTCTTTGATCTATAAATAGGACTTCTCTGTGGAGGATATTTTTACTGTATTTGGAGCAATCTCAATACACTCATTCTAAAGTGTAACCAAGTAATTTTCATCTCATTTTGACGTTCTGTGCCTGCAAGAAGTAACTGTACCAGAGTGCAAAGTCAAATGAGAAACCTGGAGGTCCAAGTGAGGCTGAGTTTGGGAACAGGACACAGAGCTGCTTTGCTTTGCTCCATTTTATTTACAGCTCAGACTAACATCTCTTTCCCTTGTGGCTTTTCTGATGGCCTGCAAGAAATGAGTAGAAAGTAGCAAAATACCTAGCCAAAGCTGTTTGGTTCAAAGCCCACGTGAAGTGGGGGCAGTGGCAGGAGAGCCTGGACCTGGGGCAGGACCATTCCTGGCACTGGGGTGAGTGCAGAAGTCAAATGTTTCTGCATAATGGCCTGGTCCTGCTGCTCCTGCTGCCTTCATCAGCTGGAGACCTTCAGCTTCAGATGATCTCATTCACACTTCTCCTATATAAAGAACTTGTGTCATCAGCACATGTTATTTTTTTCTATATTTGCAAGTCCTATTCATAACTTGTCACTTCTATCCCTGGAAAACTCATTTGTTTGGACAATTTGGTATTAAAAAACCCCTGAAGGTTATAATTCTCAAAACAACTCAAAAATGGCAGGTGTGCACAGTGGAACACATCACCCTGGCCCTTTGCCACCAACCCAAAGCACAACCATGATAAAGGCACACACATGCCAGCTTTTAAGATAAGGCTACACTGTAAGTCACCATTTAGTTTTGCTACCAAAAAAAAGCGAATAAAAACGTATACAGCATTCAGAGGACGAGAGACTAGCTCCGACATGTATTGGGTATTTATAGTTACAGCATTTGGGAACACAAATTGAAATGAATCAATGCCAGCAGGGATGCCTAAAAGACGTGAGAATTACAGCAATTAAGAATGTTGTCTCGAAGGAAATTAGTGCAGTCCATTAATTACAATGCCTTAAAGGAAAATGTACCAAAATAAGAAAGAAATTAAAATATCAGGAAATTAGCAGAAAAAATTGGGGTGTAGAAAAGATAATGAGCACAGTAGGTATTTGCCACCCTTCTCTTATTAACAAGGAAACGAAACAAAGAAATGGTGGTAGGAACTGAACCACCAGGAATAACAGAGCGATATATTCTGCCACAAGATCAATGGCCAGCTTGCTCAAGGCTTTGCTGATCTAAGTCCAATTTGTCATTAAATCCTGTAGAAACTGGTTCCACAGAAAAGAGTGCAAAAAGAAAGTGCCAGGCTAATAGGTACAGCAGAAGTTGTATTTATGGTACAACATCACTGGAGCGTCAAAGGGCTTTGAGGAGAAAAATACATGTTTTATACTCTGTGGTTAAGTGGATTTCACTGTGCTGGGACCCTGTGCACACTGGCAGACCAGCAGCTCTCGTTTCACCTGCTGCAGGTGAAAATGTGGCTGGTTCAGCCCAGGGCCACACCTTGCCTGCCTGTCCCAGCTGAGGGTTGTTGCAAATGCTGCCGAGCCCTCTGAATTCCACACTCACTGTTCAGAGATGGCCCTGGACAACGCTTACACACTCAATCTACTTCTCATACATGACAGAACTGACATTTTAAAAAATTTTGATGGAGAGCTTGAATGTCAAAATGCTGGAAACAACGAGCCTCAGTGCAGTATATCTGCCAGCCTTTACCTGCAGGAAAGCAAAACACCAATGGCCTGTTTGAGTCCACATGGAACCCTGGATAAACAACACTCCACTGTCTGCTGCTTGTGTACTTCCAATTCTCATTCCAATTGTGTGCTTCAGACACCACAAGCAGGAAGAAAGTGAAACACATAAACCCCAACGACAAGATTTGAATGGAAAGACAGGAACTGGTGGCAAAACATAATCACTGATGCTGGTTGCTGACGGCATCGTGCCATCTTGCTGGTTTTCAGGTTCGTGAAGAGCATTTATGCAGCTCTGGAAAGGAGTTTCCAATTCTCTGAGTTGCAGTGGTTTGCCTCTCCTCCTTCAGGCTCAGCCAGATGAATCCTGATGATCTGGCTGGAGCCAACCACTGCTGCTTGACTGGGTTTTAGCAGGAAGAGGTTCAGATGTGGAAGCTACAGAAACTCATGACAAAGGGGAAAGAACCATGCCAGAGTCCCGGTTAGGATTAACTGGCCTGGCCACGTTCACTCTTGTGAAGAGCTGGGCCTGTATCTTTTCTGTCTGCACTGTGAAATGTCTTTTCAAATAAATGAATTTTAGTGACATTTGAGGCATTCAATTATTTCTCCAAGTGCAAATTCTGCATTCCTTCATCTGTTAGCTCCATATATTTAGTATGGATTGAACAGCACCTGCTGACTGGATGAATCATTTGCATCCAAGCCACAAAATGGGAACTTAAGGACCTCCAGTGCTGCTGTTGAAATTGATGCTACTGATGCTGCCAATTCAACTCCTGTTGCTGGTACTAATCAACATCTCTTTAAAATGATTACAGCATTCAGATAGGGCCATAAAACTACCAGGTGGGCTATATTTTGTACTGCTTCCTGTTTTTTCTACATTCCTCCCTATGGGAAAGGATTTATTGGTCCCATCAATCCCTCTTACAGTCTTCAGCATGGGAAGGAGATGTCACAGAGTTTTAATGTCTCATCTATTTCCTCAATTACACGATCATTATAACCAGTTTGGCACAAAATACTGTTTTCATCAATCTCGGTATTTAAGGCAAAAAGTAGCATTTGTTAACTTAGCTGCAGATTAATGTAAATTTATATGCATGGATGAAATAGAAGGTATTTATTGTTTAAAGGTCTTCTAAACTGCATTTGCACAAAAACTTTATTTAAAAACACACAACTTTGTTCTCCAGCAAAAGCTGGTACAGTGAATTCAAGTCAGTAAATCTGAACCTGCTGAATCCAGCTCCACTGCATGTCAGGGAGCTTTTAAAATAATATTTTTTTTTTTAAAGGAGAACTCATGTGAGCTAAAGAATGGCTCAGAACAAGAGAGTTCCTTGGGTCTGGGGCATTTTCCAGTCCTTACAGTCCCATCAGAAATACCTAAAATGTCTCTGGTATCCCTTAACACAGCACCTGGGGCTCACAGGACCACGCGGGGTTTCCCCTGGTGACAGCCACTGGTGACAGTCTGGTGGTGCTCTCCGTGTGAACAGCTGGGCCACAGAGCTGTGCAGCAGCCGGGCTGGCAGCAGGTCTAAAGGCTGCAGAAGCTTTCACCCTCGCTGTGGGAGGCAGGAGACACTGCAGCAAGGACCCTTTCACTGCAGCGCTGGGACAGAGCTCTGGGGGGTGATGCTGACGCTGCCCCAGTGCCACCTCAATCCCAGCACAGACTGCCTGTGCTGGCTGGGGTACTGAAATCATTGCTGAGCCATAGGATCATGCTCAGAAAAAGCAAAAACAGGTCCTTCTGCTGGAGGTTATTTGCCAGAGTCAGACATGAAAGAGGAAAGAAAAATAGACCAAATAATCCAGCTGAGCAATTACACGTGGAGCCATTGCCAGTTCCCTGATGCAGACTTCAGGGAACTTCAGTACGTTTGGAAAGTTCATGAGTCTGGCTTTGGTTCTCTAATAATCAACTGTGAGTTTAAACTGTTCATTATCTTTAATTAAGGAGGGAAGAACGACTTTCTCCTTCACCAGAGTATTTCCCCAGTGCTGCTTTGGCCTTTCAGCTTTGCGATGTAAAAGACAAACTCGGTGAAAAGGACAGCAAGGCAGTTTCTATCTGTGCTCCCTTTTTGCCTTTCCAACGTTCAGTGAGCTAACACCATCCTCATTAATTGATTCTGAATTTTAGCAATAGCTTTAATACAAACTATTGAGCAATTGTAGTCCAGCTCTAAAGACTGTTCAGAAAATTTACCAAAGAATACTTGCCCTTGACAAGCATGAAGAAGAAATTAAATCAGTGTGAGTTTATTTTCCGTAAAACATTATTATTGGCCCCAGGATGAATATATTATAGTTATCACCGATATAGACTTTCACACAGATTCCTATATAAGAGATTCAAATATTTCTATAAAGATTTTCATAGGATTTTCCTTCCACTCTGCAGATCAATTCCTCTGCAAGAGAAGTTTCCTGAACTACTCCCAAAGCAGACAGTGCCTGGCAAACAGAGACCGAACCAGCCGTCACCTCAGCCCTGCCTACAAGTGACAGGGCCCTGCTTCTGTAGGAGGCTGCCCACAGAGAGCAAAGGGGCTCACAGACTGTCCTGCACAAATCCCACGAGAGGCACTGCTGTTCTGTGCTGCCTGCAGAACACCATGAGGCAAAATACATCCATGAGGTCCTTGTGAGAAGACCCTGCACCAGGCCAGGGTGCCCAGGGTGTGCTCCCCACAATCATTCCCCTCCTTCTCCCCAGTGGACTGAAGCTCAGCGCTCAGCACCTGGAGCTACAGGTTAAGCAGCGTCTGCTTGGCAACGTCACCTGCAGCAAGGGCTGGTGGGGCAGCGCAGGAGTAGCAGCACTGAAATGTTACCTACTCTGTCTGCCTCTTGCCAAGGAGCTTTGAAGCGATTCCCTGGGCCCCAGCTCCCGTTCATCTCCACCTGCACTGCTGCTCTGCCCCTCTGTAGGAGCACACAGCTCCCAGGCACTGCCTGCAGCGTCACCGGAGCTCCTGCCAGCAAAGGTCACTTACACCTGCCAGCTGGGGACACTCCCCAGATGAAGGGAAATAGGGCTGTCAATCACACACAGAAAACATTTTGGCAGCCTCAGGCTTTTGGGTATTTCACAGAGAGTCAGGCAAAACAGGAAAAAATAGTTTTTTTCAAGTCTGTCTTGGGTCTTCAGAAATAATTTCCTATCTCAGCAGTCCTGGGCAGTCAGGGCAGGAGACAGCAGTGCCCACTATCTTTCCAAACAAATGGTGTGTTATCCTTCTCTATGTCTTTACCTGACATCAGAAAAATCAGCTCCATTAACACAAGGTTACTCTTTAGAAATTTTTCGTCTTGATTGCTCCATTTATGTAATTAATTTTGGTCCTCTGATTCCTATTAGTGGGATCAATATTAATTTAAATCACAAGGCCGTGCATTTTCTCCTGCTCCATTCATGCAGTTCAGGCACACTGCATTTCCCCTGCTTGTTTTGCTGACAAATTAACCTCAGCTGAGATTACCAAGATCAAGGGAGAAGAATGCCTGCAACCAGTTTCTCCATTCTGTTTTAGGCAGGGATCAAACAGTTAGGCCCACAGCTAAACTTCTGCAGAATTCTATACATCAGACTTGGGAAAAAGCATAGAATAAAACTGGTCAATGCCTGAGAAAACCAGATCACATTAAAGATAACACCTTCCTCTACAAAAAATGACTAAGTGCTGCAGCAGCCATCCTGTAGGCAGGGATGGAGGATTTGCCCTCCTGGACAAAGGTGTGTCTCTGGAGTCAAGGTGGGACTGGCTGTAGAAGGGGGCACAAGCTGAGATGAAGAAACTGTGGCTTCCAGACAGGTAATAATTTAGATAGGAGGGCAGAAAATCATGGAATCACAGGACGGTTTGTGTTGGAAGGGACCTTAAAGATCATCTCGTTCCACCCCTGCCATGGCAGGGACACCTTCCACCGTCCCAGGCTGCTCCCAGCCCTGTCCAGCCCTGAACACTTCCAGGGCTGGGGCAGCCACAGCTCCTCTGGGCAATGCAAGCACTCACTAACCAAGCAGCAGCACAGTGAACCACCTGTGTTGAAGCAGGGGTAAATACCATGTGACACCAGTTTTAAACCTCAGGTTGGTTTTTCTGAAGATTTTGCTTTTCTCTCAGCACTGGCTGAGCCTGGCTGTTCCATTGAACTTTCAGAGATCTATCTGCAGTGAGGTGTGAAGAAAAATATCTTGGAAAAATTCGTTATAATCTGTGTGCTGTTCTCAGCCCCTTGTGCAGTGGAGCCACTGTCATCCTTTCTTCCTATTGCTTCACCCAAGTTCTCAGTTAGGAATAAAACTGCATTTTTTCAAAGAAGTCCTTGCGCAGCCACATGGGGAAGTCCCTCTTGGTGTACAAGCCAAGAACCCTTTTACCTCTAGTTCATTACTGACTTTGGCCAATGAGTTTATTTTCAAGGTCTGGTTTGGTTTGGTTTTTATCTTAGTATACAAGAAAGCTTTTAAAAACAGTGTCCTTCTGCCCTTTAAAAGGGTGTTTTAAAAATAAATTCATTAACTCAGCAGACAGAAAATCTGATTTCTGTCTAGGATATCTGTATTAGCTTGTGATATAACCAAGACTTGAGCAGATGTCTCAAGGCTTTTTATTTGCAAAGCTGTATTTTAGGATCAGTCCTTCTCCTTCTGTAACCGACGGTTCTCCCACATGACGAGCACCAGCCGTGGCCATGTGCAGTGTCACAGAGACCTCCCACGTCCCCCAGTCCCAGCACCTGGACCAGGCTCCCTCGGGATCAAATGCAGATGTCTCCCAGCCAGGAGACAGCGTGACGTGGCCAAGGGCAGTGCCCAGCCCGTCACACAGGCTGCTCAGACACAGCCATGAAGTGAGCAGAACTTTGAGGACAGAGGTCTTCCAGTTCATAGCATAGTTTTCTGTGGCTTTAGAGTAAAAAGTTTCAAAGATGAGAGTTAGGCAACAATTTCAGTTCAGACTAGGTGATGTGTCTGTTTTGTTTCCTTCTGGAAGTTTCAGTGCAGAGCCAGGACAGCTGGGGATCCCAGAGGAACCTTCACAAGCAGAGTGCTCTGCTTGTTGCTTTGGTTTTGTTCTCTGAAAAGGTTCAGCCCTTCAGGGAAAGATCTTTTGAATTTGACTGCACCTCTACAGGGATCTGAGAGCTCAGTTGCCCTTGCAGTGCCTTTGGTGGTGAACATGCAGAATCTTCAGCTTCCACAAGGCTTTCCTTGTTTGTCCTGGCAGTTAAATGCCATCGCCTCTTCTCCTGAGAAAATTAATGAAAGATGAGACACTGCATTTCACAGTAAAAAATTAATGCTCCAGCAGTAACTGCCGAGAGCTCACAGCATGGAGAGGTGAAGCAGCAAGCCAGCCTGCTTCCAAAGGAGCAGTCTTTTCAAATATTTGTCTTGAAACCATTCATATCTTCCTGAAACTTCGAATTACACTGGGCTCCAAATCCCCTGTGTTCATAACTTTTAAAAAGCAGACATATTTGGAGAATGAGCTCTGAGGGTATCTGGCAGATGTCAGGCTACGCAGTCTCCTTAAACCTGGGTGAATGACATTCCTGAGACTTCTTTCTAGGAATGCCTGCTGATAATCTGTCCCACACTGCTCAGGAGCCTAGCAAGGATTGAGGCTTGACAGAGACAAAAAACAAGTCGTGTGGGATCATTCAAAGGTCCAGGTTCCTGTGCCAGGGGTAGAGTGCCTGACACATCACACACAGGCAGGGCTCCCTGCTGTACCCCGTGGCTGAGCAGCAGCTCAGATCCTTGCAGAGCCAGAGGTAACACACACAGACCTCTTCCATGAATTCACTGCTCTGAGAATTCACCTACCTGCTCCTTCCATCCCCACAACGATAAATGGCACGGTTTCACAGCTCAGAACAGCTCTGTGAAGAAGCACCTCCTTTTAGTTGATGTAAATCTTACCTGTGACCATCTTACCCGAAGGTGGCTTGTTCCCAGCTGCATCATCCCTCTCTGAAATGGGAGGGGGAGGTCTGTAGGATATCAAAACTGGATAAAGTGTTTAAAATGTGGGCACACAACAGATTTTTACAGCTCCACAGCAATGCTTTGTTTTATTCTCCAGTCTTTTCCTAGTAATTGCTCCCATTCTAGCTGGGGTTTTGGTTTGTTTTGTTTTGCTTTCCTGCTGAATTGACAATATAATGGATAGTCCTATAAAACCACTCAGGAAAGAGATCTTGGAGTTAATAGCTAGTTCAGAGACCATCACCGAGTGTGTTTTTCCTCCCATGTGCATCGCTGCACATTTATCAACAAGGAATTTCATCTGCCATTTTGTCACAGCGTTTGACAATTCGAGCTTGGGGATCCATCCCTGCAGACTCCACCTGCCCTGCAGGGCCTGCTCAGCTGAGTTCCCAGACAGGCTGCTTGGAGCTCTCTCATCAGCACAGGGGGAACAAATCTGCTGGCAAACTGCCCCAACACAGAATAGGTAACTCTAGTTAAAAAAGAAATGTGGCCTAAAAGCAGAGGTACAGCAGGGGTGCCCTGCAAAGCTGTGGGAAGCAGGAAGGAACTGGTGGGCTTGTCCCACCAGCATGGGAGCATGGGGACGTGCAAAGCACATGGTCCCGAATCAGCACTGCTTCTGCAGACACCAAACCACGGTGCAAACGCACATGAAGACAGAGTACAAATGAACAAGCCCTCAAAGAGGCACTGCATCATTTGTATGTTACCCTACAACTCCCTGTGGCATGATTTGATGCACAGAGTAGGCTGCTTTTCTTACTCGGTGCACTCCCTCTGGGAGAGCTGACAGCCCCCACCCTACGCCCAGCTCAAGAATCAGTAGTGACGCATGGTTACTCTGTTCTCAGAGACACTTGCCTTCCCTTCTCAATGCACAGTGCCCTGTGCTTCTGCTGAAGGCGAGGACAACTCGTGTGAGAGACAGTTGCTTCAGGAGTGTTGATTCAGACAAAGTACCTCAGAGAGAGGAGTCATCTCAAGGCAGTGAATAACACCACAGTTATGAGCCTCTATAAAATAGAAAAGAGCCTGCAGTCTGGGAGAGGAGTGTTCAGTCATGCCACAGCTCCATGGTTTCCAACATGATGCAGTTGTTAGTCATGAAAGACAGTAAGTGCTCTAAATTCAGGAATTAAGCTTTGCTCCAAAACCTAGCAATGTGGGTATAAAAACTGGGTTTGATTTTGGTGGACTCTGAGTGGTTCAAAATTCATATTTTACAACAGTTATAAAAAAAGCCTTATTTCAGACATATTGGATATTTGCTCAACTTGTGTGTTCAACAATCAAGACAAAGAGACCTCAAAATTTAGCCCACAGATAGTCTGGGTTATCCTTCCTGAAGGAAAAGTCACAGCAGTAGACACATGAGAAACACACGGCCTTATCAGGAGCTCAATCGACAGAGATGCAGACAAGCCTTACCTGTGCAGCATTCAGAGTCCAGGCGAAAACCCCATCGTGGTGTTGTTCCCCAGTCAGAGCCTCCCTGCAGAGGTCTCACTGTAACATTTACGCAGGGGCACACACACCTGCAAGTTCAGAAGCAGGGATTGATTTCTGCAAATCCAGATTTTGACAGAATCTAATGAGCTGACAGCTTCACTGACACTGACCAGTGCTTAATAACGTTTTTTTTTTGATTGTGAGCATCTGCAGTCAGCAATATGCAGGATAATAAAATGCAGCCTGACTTTCAGGAAAGGAGAATGCTATAGCTCCCTCCTATGGCACGATTCATATCCTTTTCCTGGTAATTTTTAATAGTGACCTTCCTGTTCTAGGATTTCATTAACGCTCTTCATGTAGTCAATTAACATGCAGTGACAATCTCAGGGAAGCCACACTCTTTTTGTGCTGTGCTATTCTGCTTTCCCTTAAATTAGAGATGTCTGACCACAGGAATGCTGGCCATGATGTAAATTACTTTGGGAAAATGGATAAAGCTCATCAATCAGGCAAAATAGTTTATGATCTTTCCAAACACGATAATCTATCTTGTAATAATTTCCTTCATGAAATGTCATCTAAGAGTTGGATGGCCCAGTTCAGGACCACTTTGGGAAGAGACCAGATGCAAGCAGACTGACGCTTCTGGCTTGTGAGATTTGTCAATACACAGGGTACTGGCTTTCATGGGGTTTCTCTGACACTTTGTGATTTCAGAGCCACCTTCCCCACACCATTGCTCTCCTGGATCCCTTTGATCCCAACAGCTGTTACGCTGTCCTTCAAAGCATCTGCTTGAATGGCAGCCTAGAAAACATCAGTGCAGGCAATGAAGCTGATGCTATTATATGAAAAGGGCCATTAAATCACCATTTAAAAAATAATTTTTAACCTACACTATTGGGGTCACTAATTAAAAATCGGTTCCTTTCTGTGTTGCAAATCTGAGAGTAATTCTGCCTCCAGTGGGTACAGCAAGATTAACAGCACATCAGGTAAATGCAGCTGGGAAATGACATTTTCATTAGTGATTTATTGGGTGTGAAATTTCCACCATGGTGGAATATTCATGAACAAAGCAGGTTAGAATGTCTCCATAAATATCCATGTTACTAATTACTGCTGAAGCCCATGCTGGATTAAATGTTCACAAAGCAAAACATTCACAAGCCACAGGAGAATTCTCTAGGACAAGACTTTTAGGGAGAAACCAAAAATACACAAACCCCAATAAGCAGCAAATGAAGAGGTTTTGTACTAATCACGGCAAATCACTTCTCCCATCCCCAGAAAAATGGTCAAGCCAACCCCAGAACCCCAAGAGAAAGCAAAGCAAAGCGATACGGTCTCTATTAGCTGCTTGTCCTGCTAATGAAGAGTGCCAGGGAGTGACCCTGGGCCTGAAGACCAAAGGGTGGAAGAGGCACCAGCTATTCCATGTTCCCATCCCTTCAGGCTGGAGCAAAACACAAACACATTTTGCCGTAACATGAATGTTTATGGGAAAAAAAGATAAATCTGCTTTGCTGAGCAACCGGGATTTTCCTTTTTCTTCCCTTTGGTACAGATCCTCCACATGATCAATTGCTTAAGCCAAGGTAACTTCTCTGTCAGATGTGGTACTTGGACACACCGAATACTCCCTCACGCTTGGTACTTTCCAACTGGCACAGCTTCAACAGGATTCCCTTCCAGTGGGATGGGCTGCACTGTGCAACAAGGCCCAGAACCGGAGAACCAAGAGCTGGCCACAGTTAATAATCTGTTGGGTCTTCTCTGGCTTTGACAGCCCCTGAATAACAACGTGCAACATAAAGACATTTAGAGAGAAGTGCAATCCTCAGAGTACTTCATGTTTTGTAGATTGGAAGCTCCAAACTGTTTAAAAATAGCTTTATGAAATCCAATTTTGCACAGTTTTGACTAAGTGGAAGGAAATGAAGAAGCTGATGAAAATGCAAAAGCAGCAAGTTTAAGTGCATTGAACCTCAGAAGCTGTTGGAAGATAATGGCTTCAGGAGTCATCCATTCTGGTTGCTGCCAGCTTTACACCAGGGCTTCTGCATCTCTTTTTGAGCTCATTGTTAAAAGCATCACTTCATATTACCAACACTGTTGTTGCTGACTAAAATACTTTGTAATGACACAAACATCATTCAAAATCAAATTATCAGATGTACAGACAACATACTCTAGAATTTAATAGCATGTTAAATGATTGTGGGGAAATGTTCTGTGAAGTCAGTGAAGCAGCAGCAAAAACTAATTCAATTCTCAAATGAGTAAAAGTGAGAAACTGTTCTTATAAAACCAATATTGCAAAAATACATTCTGGCATACACTGCTGACTTCTAGGGGAAGGAGAAGGAATTTCTTCCTCTAGCAATAACCACCTAATTTTGGTGACTGATGTAGCTCACCTTGAATCAAAACTGCTCCATGTGCCTGGAGTAAGAGTGTCCAAAAGCATTCAATGAGGAATGTCACATGTTCGAAATACCAGTCATGACTCAAAGCTACTTATCATTGGTCATGCTATGATGAACATATGGATCTCAAGGTAAATGAAATTTGTATTAAATTTCTAGAAACTGCTAAAGAGCAAGAGCAAAGTCTGTCTCTTACCCTCTAGATCAAACAGCACCCTGGCATGAAATTTGCATGGAACAGGAAAGGTTTCCTATTGCCCTAAATGAGTGAAATGTGCATTGATGATCATGTAGTTCCAGCAGCCTTGCTCTGGCAGCACGTCCTAGGAGAGCTGCCAGGTGGCAGAGAAACCTACGGACATCACCTGCTTCCAAACACATCAACAAGGAAGAGTTTCCATAATACATCATCTCTTGGAGATGGGTTATAATGGTGCTTGAGATTAAGTAACATGTAAGTGAAGAGAGAGAATAAAACTATGGAACTTTTAATAAGTTGATGAAAGTTTTAATAAAAAGCATGTCAAAAATAAGAACACAAATCTTGTTATAAACAAGAAAGCACAGTATGTTTGAACTTTATGCCTCTTATAAGCTCTTTTTTATTAATGTTTTCTTTACAAAGCTCAGCATGTCTTTAAAGCATCGAGCAAGTCACAGCATTCACAGTGGGCCCATATATTGGCTTAGAATGGCTGGTGAAGTGCTCCCTGTCTGCGGTAGAAATCAAGATTTATAAACAAATAAAACAGGCAAAAAAGCTATAAAGTTCAACAAATTCATGCTCCCTAGTTTATGCAGAGTTGGCTTCTGTGAATGGGCACAGAACACCAGAAAACTCACACCCATTTATGCATTCATCCCAGCCCACAGATCTGGTGTTCTGCGCTGGGAATCCCACCCCATTTCAGCTGGGCAGCGCCAGAAATCCCCCCGCACTCCTGCACTCCCCAGGAGCGACTCCTGCACAGCTCCTAGCGGAAGCCTCAGACTGAAGAAACTCTCCCACATCTGGAGAAAAAGATCATAGTCCTGGATCTGTGGCTTTGATGAGCAAAACGCCAACAGCACCAATGGAAAGAATTTATCCCTGTGGTACAGAACGGGAGTGTGACATGAATGTTAACAATATTCCAGCACTGCTGGAAGCCTGGAGCTGCCACACACAGCCCTCCCCTCCGCAGCAGACACCGACTGAGGCGCAGATACAGCCAGCAGCTGAACTGGACTCACACAGAGTTCCAGAAGAGTAACAATTCATTTTACTTTTTGCATCTTGTACCTCACATTTAGTATTTTCTGCTTCTAGCTATATTATTTAATTAATAACATACTAATAGCCAAATTACAAACCTTACTATTTTGCTGAGCTGTCCAGGGTAAAAGACTATCCCTAAAGAAAAGCAACCTCGAGCTGCTCTCTGTATTTGGGGAAAATGGGCTGCAAAATTCAGCAGATGCCACACACAATCCTTTTGATAGGAAGCTGTAAATCATCTTCCCAGAAACAGAATTCATTTGCTCTCTAGCAATGGCATCCTTTTATGCCATTTATGAACTCAGTAGAAAAGATTTCAGAGAAACCTAACAGATATTAGATATTCTGTTTTGGGGTTCTCAAATGGAATATTTAAGAATATTAATTTTTGTAGTGCAGTTGCATTGTATTCCTGAACATAAAACATTAAAGTGTTTTTAGGCAGATACCTGAAAACAGACATCAAATTTCCATTACCTACTTTCTCGCAGAGACCTTGCTTTTAGAAAAGTGCTCAAGATAGTGAGGGACACAAATCCTAAGGACTTTTAATTACATTTATAATCCTGTCTCTGTCTGGCATTTTTGAAAATAAAAAAAGCACAGAAAGACAAACAAAACAGCAACTCAGGAAGGGCAGCCCCGTGGTCAGCACTCAGTGCCTTGGCTCACTTCCCAAATCTGCCACCAGCTTTGTTTTTAGCTATGGGCCACTAAATGTGTCTTTTTCTCTCCTACAGCAGGCATAATACTCTGATCAGGAAATACTTAACAGGTACATATGGGAAGAGGCCATTGTGCTGGTACAATTGTTACATACTTTAAAGGGTAAGAAAGACTGCTTTAAGAAACAAATAGCATATTTAAAAGTCCAGGTAGGAAAACTAGATAACACCAAAAGAGAAGGTAGGAAGAACACATAGCCCCTTCAAAGTCAGTGGGAGTTTTGCCTTGACTTCACTGCAATCAAGATTTCTGCATTAAACACACAGGGATCCTGTATCCAGCCCCTAAACCTGTTCTATCTGATGCAGTATCACAACATCTGCACCTATTTCATGATGTGTTAAAAGCAGTGTACAAGGGGAACACTGAAAACCTGCAGTCAGTGTGCTCAGAGGAGGACAACGTGCTGGCATGTGTGAATTAGGATTGTTTCAGTTTATAAAATCATCTTTTATAAAGACAGGAGGATGACTCCTGCAGCATTCCTATTTCCCAACACAGCCAGAATCTTTCAAAGCCCAGCATGCTCAGAATGAGATCCCAAGTTCCATGTAGTACATTGATTTTATAATTGATTATCTTCCCAGGGTCAGTATCTGGAAACCTGTAAGACATAATTTTTTTCAACTGATTTGTCTCCCTGGACAGCTGCTGCTTACAACCTCCAGCTTTCCAATAGATGATGACAGCACAGTGAAAGATGGCTCGAGTACCGTGATCATTCACCTCCACCCCGTGGGCTGCAATCCAAAACTTTCCTACACCTAATTTTTTTTTCATGCACTAAATCACCATTGGGAAGAAAGTATCCGGATTTCCACTAATGTGAGGGCATTAAGTTGCTCACCAAAACGTTGTGAGGGCTGATCCAAACACTGCTGGTGTGAAGCAACGCGTACACTCCCAGTACTGACCCCGGTTCCCTCTGCTCAGCAGAAGTGCATCTGAAGACACATCTCCCATTTGCAGCTCAATACTTCCAACACCTTGGTATTTTAAAGCCTGTCTTTCCAGGCACTTACTGCCTGGTAACTATATAGCTAAGAATCCAAAGTCTACTAAAATCAATGAGAGTCTTCCACTGACTGCGTGAGCTTAGATTTAACCCCAGAAAGATTTGGCAATATCAGGCTTTCACATGGAAGCACTGCCCTTATAGCCTGACAGCCAGTCGCTGCTCTGTGAGGTCCCTTTATGGGTCACAGACACCAAGGACAATGGTGAGGCTGAGGATGTGGCACTGCCATTGCTCCTGGCAGGAATACAACTGCAGGGAGCAAAATCATACATTAGGAGCGAGAGAGTACCTGCCTGTGAGTTGTCACCTGCCCCTGCTCATCTCCCCAGGCAACCCGTACGGGCGATTCCTGTGAGGAATTCACTTACACACCCCAGCAAGACATGGCCAGAGCTGTGTGCAAGCAGGGCCAACACCACTACTTGGGCTGCAGGGAAGAAGAAACAGGGAAAAACCATCCATGAAACACTGGGGACAGCTAAGAATGCAAAGAACAAATCCTCTTAGTGGGGGCTGTGCAGCAGCAGCATCCCCTCTGCCCTCCCAGCACGCTTCCAGCAGGCTGCAAAAGGAGCTGGCAGTGGCCCCTCTGGCAAGAACACCCGGCTTAGCGAGTCTGACTCGCCCAGGGATTGTGGGGACCCTGCAGATGAAGAGTTCACTGGTGGGGAGTCCTGCCCTCCGAGCACACCTCTGCATGCAAGAAGGAACCAGGCTGGTGGTTCCTTTCCAGAGCGCTGGCTCCTCTCAAGGAACAGGATTTGTCTCTCCAAGTGCAGAGGGATCACTTTGCAATTTTTACTAAACACCACCACCCTAGCTGGCTTTAATTCCTGATTACTTCTTCAGGAGTTACCACTTCGCCTTAGCTGGCAATTATTTTGCTGTGATTAATTAGTGGTTTCAAAAGTACCAACTTCATATTTACTGGGCTGTGTTATAAAGAGCTTTAAACCTCTAAACCTTTGTGTTTTATTCACAGTAGGACAGAAGTCCAATTGTGGTCCTCTAATGCAAAATGCATTATACAGACCTGCCAGAAACCAATTCCTGCTCCAAAGACTTCACAATTTAAAGCTGTGATTGAACACTTGTTCACATCCTTATCTCGAAGGAGGTAGGTTGTTCCAAAGACTCCAAAGTGATTATTCACCCTATTCATGAATTCAAGAGCATGCATACGTATTTGCACAACTGGAAAAGGCCACAAGAGTTGGAATAACAGCAGGAGGATATAAAGAGAGATAATTGTGACTAATGCAACAAGCAGTGGTTAGAGAAGAGTAGCTGCCAAGCTGTTGCTGAGTATTTTATTGGCAGGGCACTAGGGGCAAAAGTCAAGGAGAAATTTGAAAAAGGACAGTGTAGTATTTTGTTGGCTTTTAGGAGAGTTTTCTTGTGCATTATTATAGGAAAAAGCACAAAAATGTCTGATGGAGATTGGATTAATGGCTTAATTTCTAGGGAGTATTAAATTACCTGGCATATTGTAGAAACATTCATAATTTATAAGTAAAATGACATTAGCAATTTACACGAAGCTTAGAGAAATAGTCTGGACAAGAATTATTATATTGAAATCCAAGGTTCACACTTCAGGAGCGTGTTTAACACCCATATCCTGTAAGAGGATCCACCACACAGGAAGACATCAGTTTTCCTACTTTCCCTGCCTCTGCCCTCATGCAGACAGGAGACAGGACTGAACAGCGGTGCTGGGAAGGAACAGCCCAGGGGAGCCACTCTGCTCCTGCAGGTGAATGCAATCCCACTCCAGCTGCACCTCTTGTGGATTGCAGAGCACCAGGAGCCGGGCAGGATCCTTCACAACATCATCCATTACTAAAATGCATTACAGAGATGGAGGCTGGAAAACAACATAAAAATCTCTTTCTGCTAAATGATGTTATGGATTGTGGGTTTCCTTCACACGTGTCAGCATTTTACTTTTAGAGGGATGCTTCCCTGTTGTGGCTAAAACAAATGTTGCAAGCAATAAAAATAGTGCAAGGCTAGAAAGAGCCATTTATCAGCTGGCAAAGGCCACACAGCCGAGATCTGCAGGCACAGGACAGGAATCACGGTTAGCTCAGAATTACTTCAGGCTCAGAGATGGGGGTAGTTTTGTCATTCCCTTCTCTGCTGTATTGCCCATTGAACATTCACATTTTAAAATTCACTTTACTTCCAGTTATCTAATTTCTAACCTTCCCTATTTTTAGCGATTATTTGAGATTCACTCATTTTTCAGGCCATCGAGAGGTGCAGACAACATTGCCTGCCCTTTGAATAGGCATTCTGGGATTTGTAGCAGTAACTTCTGCCACAGAAAGCCAGCTCAGGGTGACAACCATCGCTGATAAGGGGGTCTAGCCATCCTACAGAGATAAAGGACAAGCTCCCAAGAGCCTGACTGGCAACAGGCATTATCACATAAAGAGCAGGGTAACTCTTCCTTCGAGGAGTGCAGGGAGGTCACAACCAGCCCCCAGTTTCTCTGGGACACCGCGGGGCTGCCTGCCGAGTGCGGCACTACTCAAAGCAGAGAGGGGGACAGAGTCTGGATGCAACTCACTCAAACTGAGGTCCTACTATCAGAACATAAATTGAATCCCGTGCTCTCTTCACACACAGAACTCTCTGTGACGGGTCAGGGGGCTGTGGAAGCTGGTCGGGTTTGCTGGGAGGTGCCCTGTGTTTGCTCTCCATCCCGTGCCAGGGAGATGGGGAGCACGAGGACATTTCAGACCTGCAGGTGCTGGAGCACAACAAAATGCAGCACTGTCACAGAGCTGCTGTGAGTTAGGGCTGAAAGCTAGAAACAACACAGGGGTGAGAAGGAGGTAATAAATACCAAACGGTGAAAAATTTCCAACTGTTGGTTAGCTGGTGAAAAAAGGGATCAAAACTCTTGGGTTTTAACATCTTTATAGATAGCTGCGGCTAAGCAGTGCAGTTCAGCAGTTGCCAATACAATTTATTTTTAAATATTCTAAATATAATGCTAAAAATAATGGAAAACTGACTCACAGGGAGCGCCCTTTCTAATAATCTTTAAAACACGTGTACACTTACTGTCACTCTTTTCAACTTCTGCAAAATGCACTCAAGCAATGGATTCTGTGCAGCAGGGAGGTATTAATTTAGCATTTTAGTGTGAGTCTGGTTTTGCTCAGTTAACTTTAGGCTATTGATGTTTTATTGAGTGAATAAATTAGTCAGGTCCTATTTATTACATATCTTTATTTGGCTTTACATCTTTCTTGTGAGCACTGAGGGTGAATGGAGGCAGCTGAGGCCAGAGACTGGTAAGCTGTTAGACACATCAAGCCTTAGACTCTTCTGACACATTGGCCAAAACCATGGACATGATAAACTGCCTTTTATCTCGTAGGAAGTCTGTAACGTGCAGGGGAGGCCATGAGCGTGCCTGATCCCACAGGAACTCAGTTCCACTGAGCAGGACCTTACTGTAGTGATTCCTGCTGGCTTGATAAGGGCTCTTCAGCATGAAGACCAAATCAATGTCCCAAAGGGAAGAAAGTCTCTGGAAGCTCAACATGAAAGAAATGTTGATAACTTTGA
Source organism: Struthidea cinerea (assembly GCA_013397865.1). NCBI lineage: Eukaryota > Metazoa > Chordata > Aves > Passeriformes > Corcoracidae > Struthidea > Struthidea cinerea. Next base: position 3,097,922 of record VZTI01001766.1, read on the forward strand.
AAAAAACACACCTTTAAATGCTGAAAGAGCAATGACTTTGCTCATTCTTTAAAAACCCTGGCAATTTCAGCAACATTACTTCTCTCTCCCTTGACCTAACAGTGATTTCACTGTCTTTGCTCCACACTGGAGCATTCCAGAAATGGAGGGAGCATTAAAGTGTTTGGGTGCCAGCAGCACGCTGGCAGTACTGGGATTCAAGCATCTCCTAGCAACCAAGAGGGGCTGGTTATCCCCAGAACACTGTGGTTGTTTTGAGGAGGAGCCACGCTCTAGCTGAGCTTTAAATAGAAGGCCTAAGTAAATAATTTTACCTGTTCTGTAACTCCTACCATATAACCAAGAAATAAGCCTCCTCCTGTACAAATGCCGAGCTGAAGCAGCTGCTAAATCCCTCTCCTCTAACGACTTCTGCTGTGAAGCAAAGTAATTGTTTTTAAATGCTGCTCAATACTTCACAAAACTAAACTGAAGATTAATGGTTTATAGTTTTCATTTGTATTTCCACTAGAAACAAGAAAAGCAGCCAAGCAAATATCCAATTGCCCCTGTGCACAGCTCTGGTACAGTATGACCAATAAATGAGTTCTGTGTTTCTCAAAGAAAAGGAAAAAATCTGTCCTGCAACAAACTTGCCTTTACCTCCTCGAACCTTGGCTCTTGTGAATTCTCAAGCCAACAGTTTTCCTTCTGAGATTATTTCTTCTGCTTGCAGGAAAAAAGCCAAATCCTGGGATGGGGATATTACACACCCATCTTTTCCACGGGGTACAGTAACTGAGCATGTTCTTCTGATGCCTCTGTTCAATAAATGCTAATGACTAATAGATGTGAACAGTATCAGTTTTTTACCTAAAAGAATTTTAATTCAGTACTGAGCAGAAGGTTTGGTCTCCCTGGCCTGCCAGCCAGTTTGGATTTGGACAGGGACAGTGTGGCTGAGTCACTCCAAGGTTTAAAGGAAAGTTTCAAGACTCCCAACGAAAGCAGTGCTTGAAGCAACTGCTCTCGCTTGAGATGTCTCTGCTCGTGTGACAGGCCTGAGCACGGAGATTTCCCTCCAGCTGGCATTTTGCCACTGTTTTACAGGAGAGGCCAAGTTGGGAAAAACACAGTGCACACGGGTGACACTACCTATATTTTGGGAAGATTTTAATGACTTTTTCTTCACTATATACTATTACTCATGAAATTCATACAGGGCTTTGCAAGAAGCATTTAACTGCAGCTAACACAATGAGACAGGTGAGGAGATCCCCTCATTTCCACGTGGATGATGCTCAGCAGCTGCTTCACAGAAAGGGGAAATTTTGTACAAACATTGCGATGAGGATAGAGCACACATGGAAGCACCATTTATCCCCCTGCCCTGCAACAACCTGCAGCAATGTCTGGCCAGAACTGGTTATCAGCTAAGAGCACCCTGATGGCCCACTCCTACCCAGGACCCTGTGCCACACCTCTGAAACGCACCACGACCTACAGCAAGTACACAAACCCTCCAAGTGTTGGCCCAGGATGGAGGGATACCACCAGAGCTCCCTGTGAGGTCTCTGGGTTTCTTTAGGACTCCTGTCCCACAGCTGATGGGATTTAAACTCCAAACCTGGAAGACCTGCTTGGGTAAGTTTAAAGCTGTGAGGCTGCATTTGAACCTGACCAAGAGGAACAACATGTAACTAAAACACAACAAAATACAGTGCTTTGCATGAAATTTGCTACCCTCAACCGAAAGGTCATAAGAGAGGTGAGACTTGAATGAAAGCATGGCAGTAGCCGTTCTGTCCTATTTCACACCAAAAGAACTCCAGCATAACTTTGGATGTCCTTTTGTATCTTTTCCCTCACTGTTGGCGCTGAACTGCCAGGAACACTGGGACGTTGTGATTTATAGAACACCATCACTATGGTCAGTGTAGCTGCAGTTACCCCACACAGCTGTGTATAACACACACCTTTACAGTCACCCAGGTGTCCTTCCCTCTTTCAACTCAAGCTGGCCTGCACAGATGACACTGAGAAATCAGAAATGCCTTGCAAAGTAGTTGTGCAAGTTCATAGGTTAAAGTCTTCAGTATTTTAAAGCATTTATGGAGTAGAATATCTTCTTTTCAGAATTTAAAACAATCTCAAAATATCATTTCTTGGCATTTACATTACATTTGAAAACAGAAACATACTATAAAATTGTAATAAAACAGTGTTTTCCACTGACTCCTATGTTACTAAATGCAGTGCTTTTAAGGGGTATTTTAAATACTACCTAGGAAGATAAATAAAACCCTGCACAGGCCACAGGTCTGCAAAACCTCCCCTCAAGGAGCAGGGATGCCCCAGGCTCTGTGTTTCTCTCCAGTCATTCTCCAGAAGCACAAAATCTCTTCTGCTACTCAAAGGGCTCGTTTCAGAGCCATGTTTTGGTCTAGCAGTGGTTCCCAACACCTTACACAGCGCTTCTGAGAGAGAGATGGATAAAGGCAGTCGGAACAAAGCAGAAATTGCAGTTTAAGATGAATCAAGGGATCAAGTTTCTGGGCCAGACAGTCTTTTGTTGTCTAGGGTTTGTTTTGTTCCTGAGAGCCTCGCAAACACCAGCAGAAAAAATTCAGTGAAACTCAAGTTTTGCCTTCAAAAAGAAACAAAGAACTTCTGTACAAATATTGAATTCTGTGAACAGATTCTTTTTTTATTACCTGCTCCAAAAAGTTATTTTACAGCAATGTGTTGCAGGAGCTCCCAGTACCATTTGTCACACTGGACACTACCAATGCTGGTATCGACTTCTCCCCGGTGCTCACTGTAACTAAGAATAAGATGTTAACTTGTCCCATTTGAGTGTTTCTCCTGCTTTTACTCCACAAGCACAAACAGAGTTGTGCATAAATATGAACTTTTTGTTAAATAAAAACATCCATTTTGCAGGGAGGTGGATCTGAAACACAGCAGGGACTGTTGTTGCACTTACCATGAATTAACTGAATCATCTATTGAGACATTCATATTTTCAAGATTCAGCAATTACATCTATGTATAATTATTATGCAAAGCATACTCATATCTAAGTACTTAAAAAGATCTCGATGCAACCACTTGGGAATCTACTCCCAAATTCTGTGCGTGTGTGCAAGGCTAAATGTGAAAACTCCCCTGGCAATGCGTGCACTTTGGAAGATCTTTTGAGGGGCCAGCCAGGACATGAGGCTCCAAGAAATGCACTCCTGTGACACTGATAGGTGACTCCAGGAAAGGACCAATTCAGGCTCAGCACTGCAAAACGCACAGTGGAGTCTTTTTCTCAAAACACAACTCCTAAAGCCCCTGAAACTGTTACGAGAAAACAACAGAGCTGTAATGGAAGAAATAAGAAAATAATGAAGCCACGAATATGACACCTATTCACAGATGCCTGTAAAAATATTGAGCTATTATTACTGGATACATTTCTAACACAATAGCAGTATCTCTCTAACACAACATTTCAGGATTTCAAAAAGGAGTAGAATAATGTCACGTTAATGCCTCCTGCAAACATACAACTGGAAAAAGGTGATGTTTCCTCTAAAGAGGGAGCAAGGTACCAGCTGGTGGTGGGCCTCTGAACCCTCCTACCCGGGGATAACGCATTTTGGGGAAAGAAACTTTAATCTGACATGTAGCTAAACTGCCTTTCAATGCAGGAATGTATGAAATTGTTTTCTTTCTTTGATGCCACCCCCTTCTCTGTGGTTATACCTATGCAAGGGATATAGGATGTAGCAGAGAGGATATAAGATGCTCTAAGTGGAAATTAAAAGCAGTCTGTGGGTATGGAACTGAAGTTCAGAGCCATAGCAAAGAAGATAAAATGTGATTCAGGTCTGAGTTTTGGTTAACCATGTAGGTACCGTGTAATGGGAAAGGATCCACTCCAACACAGTCATCAGGAGTTAGGGAGTCATAAATGATGGAATCTGATAAGGAAAATGAACTTCACAAAATACAAAGATTCCATTAAAAAAACCCCAAAACACCTCATACTCACTGACACTAAAGTGAAGGTAACTCACTCTGTGCATTAGGCAGCACCATTTTGATAGGCTGGGAGGGAAGGAATGTTTTAATAAACTAATAAAGAGATAAAGATGATTAGGCCAATAAAACTGGAAAGATGGAGTTCCATTATCCTATCTTGTACTGCATACTGTGCACCCAAGTGTGTTAAATGAAACCTTCAGCTGTACAACCTCAGGATGTTAAAAACAACATAATAACAACATGTACGTGGATGCTAATAATGGCACCATAAATAGACATCAACTTTAGCAATCGAGGGGAATGCTCAGAGGTCTGTAATGAAACTCCCATGGGACTAAACCAAACTCCAGCCCTTAAAATACTGCCTAAAGTAGGACTAGGAAAATATTTAGATTTAAAAAAATAATACTGTATTCAAAAAGAAATTAGTTACTATGTGGTTTCACTTACACCATATTAAAATATATGGTGATAGGATTCTGTTATCCAAATGTAACTTCTGATACTAAAAAATTTTCAATACAAGAAAGAAATCTACAGAATTATCACGCTTGGCAGTCTGCGCTCCTGTGCTCAATTCTTACCAGATTTACAAGGCATCAGGGATGCTACTCTGAATTAAGTACAAGAAAGCTTTTCTTCACTCTGCAGAACATATCACTAATAGAAAATGAGAGGCTGCAACACCACAAAGCCTCACAGAGGAAAATGGAAACACTCCTTTCCTATGATCCTTTGTAAATGGTCTTCTGAATTCTCAATCCAACTCTGCCATTGACATTTCCAGCTTATTCAAAGTCTGTCACAAAAAGTTTTACAGACAGTGCAATGCACCCATGGATGGAGAGAGAGGCTGTGCTACCTTCCACTGGCAGAGACTGGTAACTCCTCCTCCTAACACAAGCACCTAAGTGTGATAGCAGCTTAGGAGGTGTGAATACCACATCCCTCCCAAAAAGTCAGGACAACTGCTTCAACCTTGTTTTTTTCCTTTTCCCAGAATTGTAAATATATTTGGATATTCAGAAAAGTCATTCTCTTACCACTTCAACTGGAGCACTGGCAATGGCTGGGCACAAGGATGCCCAACAGTCCCTCAGAGGGCCAGCCAAGACCTCTCAGGGTGCCTGTGTAACTTGTATTTACTGCAAAGCGTGTTCTACAGAGAGCACACAGGTCTGGAAACATCAGAATGTGTCACTGACAATTATGCAGCACAATCTGAGCGTGGAACAGTGGTGAGACCATATGGAGAGCTAACAGCAAAGGGTTAAAGACACACAGCCCGAGCCCCCGGCTGCTGCAGGGTCTGACTCCCATATGGAAAGGGCACTCTGCTGCGAGCCATCTTCTCAGGGCACAGCCTCTGGTGGAACATGTCTGAAGTGAGAGTCAGGACTTGGAGCTGCTCTCCAGACTGGCGTTTAACAAGCTGTCAGGATGACTTAAAAATAGCACAGGATCTAACTGCAAAACAGAGTTCTGGTTTGCTTGTTCTGCTTTCCCTGCTGTGATTTTATCAGGAATTGGCCGGCTTAATTTAGCTTTGCTAGTTGCCAGGAAATAGCACAATTTTGTTTTAATTTTGCTTCTTGGCTGGGTTTTCCAAACTAATCCACCACTAATTGCCCCTCCATGAGCGGCTCCAGCAGTTTACAGCAGACCCCAGACCAGGAGTGCTGGGCCCTGGTCTTGCTCCCACTGCTGATGACAATGCGGGCACCAGGCAACCCTTGTGTCCCTTCGTGCGTCCATGCCCACGTTTGTAAAGGCAAATCACAGCTACTGCCCAGGCTGGAAAGCTGACACCTTTATAAATGCTCAGAAGCAGAAACACCTCATTACAGTGTTACTTTGTGAAGGTGTAAGCTTTTGGGTTGACTTGGAAGGAAGTGTGAAATAAAGGAATATAAAGCACCTGCAACACTGACGTTGAAGCCAAGACATCTTCCAACCGGCTGTGACTTTGCATTGCTTGCAGGACTGAGATCCTCCTCCAGCTCAAGCAAGAGCTGTTTTGTCAGTTTGAAACTAATCCAGGCAAGGTAAAAATCAAGGTTTAACTAGCACAAATAAAATGAGAGTGATCACGCAGTTCTTCAAAAGGTAATCTATTACTTTGCTTAAAACTTAATATTCAGACATAACAATAACAAGCTTTTGAACAGGATTTAAGATTACTAGAAGTAGAGAGGTCATTCGGAAAATGTCACAGCCTTGGTAAGCAGATCCAGGGATGGCTGAAAGTACCCAGGGGCACATTAAAAGATAAATCTTTCACATTTAGAATTCATCAAAACATAGTATGAGGATCTGTTGGATTTCTGGTTTATCTGTCTCTTTCAGCTTGCCTTTTTACATTACGCTATTTCAATGTCTTGAACTTGACTTCCTCCTTCAGATATAGACGAAAACTATCCCCAAGGAATTTACAAAATTCCTCTAGTTAAGAAGTGGTAACTCTACTATCTGTTTGCAGAAAGACCTCAACACAGCTAGTCCCTGAGCAGCTTCTCTTTTCACTTTCCTTTAGGTGTTCTGTTAGAAAAATACTTTCCAATATTTTTGAGATCAAGTTCTCTTCTAACAATCCTATTTTTGCTTTTATGAGACTCTGAAGAACATTGCTTGGTCATCATCCAGAACTGTATTTCTTTTCATGTATCAAATTCCATCTGTAACCGTTATCCAACTGCACTAAGACTATTCTTTAGCTAAGCAATCTAGAAATATTGCTTTTCCACCCATGTTCCTTTTCCAGTCTTTCCAGTTCTGTAACTAAGTCTTCCTTGGTAAAACTAAACCTAAAACTACCCCATCCCTGGCTTATTTCTTGTCCCATCACACAGATCAAATTAGTCAAGGGCTCTTCTACAATCAAAAACCATGAACTTGTGTTGCTGGGTTGTTATGTAAAAAGCCAAGCCTGACCTTGTTTCCCAGTGAGCACTTCCTCCACCTCCCACCTTCACAGGTGTCTGGCTCCCTGCTCGGCACTTTACTGATCCAGGACTTCCCAGATTCTGGCAGCGGCTTCCTACATTCCCAGCTTCAAAGATGGGAGCCAAGATGTCCACGTGTAAGCCCCAAACATGATCTTGCTGCTCTGTCTGGTTCTCTGAAATCTGACTTGCCTAAAATCCCCGCAAGGTTCATGGGTCCTGCTCCAGGTAAACTTCTGCTGTCCCTTCTGCTCACAGTAATATACCTCAAACAGCAAACTTCTATTTGTTTTTGTGTATTTGAATAAATCCCTCCCTAAAACAATTCAAAGTCTTCCTGCGTTACTGAAAAATTAATTTACACGTGTGGAGGATTCTGCTGCTTTTAGGAGGTGCCTCTTGTGTACATTGAAGAGGAAATTGGGAGAGTTGTGAGACATGAGTTTCTCTCTTCTTGTTATTCTCACATAGCCCTCCCCAAAAGAAATAATTAGAAAGCAAAATTCTCCAAACTCAAAGTATGGAGAGGAAATGTGGGCAAAAAAAAAATTTTTTTAAAGGTTCCAAGAAACAGAATTTGCGTATCTTAAATCTGTAGGCAGTCCTGCAAACTGTATTTCTTTGTCTTTTGAAAGCAACTGCTCCCTGCATTCACAACTCAGCCCAATAAATTCCGTAGCAACCCTGTGAAGTGCACAAATAATAGACCTCAATAAGTCACAACAAGAACTTGGGGAGCCGAGGACAGAAGGAGGTCCCAAAGCTGCTTTGAGACACCTGATTTCTCAGGACACTTATCGCCCAGCACCAACACGGCCATTTCCAATGCTCCAGATGCAGTCTGTGTCTCAGCTGCCTCCAAACCCCATTTTCCTCTGCAGCGATACCACTCCTGCTCTGCAGGACGGAGCGGGCCCTGGAAGAGCAGGGCCTGAGGTCAGTTCTGGCTGTCACAGCATCCTCACAGGCAGCTGTGTGCAGTGACAGGACCAACCAGGGGCGGGGAAGCACCCATCAGGAAACAGTCCGTTGATGTAAACAGTTTGTGTAGTAACATGAGTTTGTGAATCTTGTCACAGTAACAAAAGAAATACATAAGAAGTTACATAAGATATAAGAAAAGCATATTTTTGGTTGCAATAACTATTGAAATTTTTAGTTAAGAGTTACATGAATATTTATTCTCTCTCAATCTCTAGCAACTCCCCACTTAACTGCAAGAAGGAAACAGTTAGATATGCACATTATCTGGTCCAGCTAAGTCAAAGAAAATGAACATAAATAAAATCATTTCAGGGCTAAAATTATTTCTTAGGACATTCAAATAACTGATGACTTCCCTAGAAACACTGGGCATTGACAGTGATAAACCCAGGCAGGAAATTGCTTGGGCTTCCTGAAGAAAAGACCAGGACCTACTGTCCACTTGGAAAATTGCAGCAGCCTGGGTGCGTCCGTAGATCCTCATCTCATAATGGTAAGGACTGAGCGTGAGGGGCATGGCAAGCTCTAGTAATGGTTTTGCTGGTGCCAGATCAGGAACAAACTCCACTGGGGATGCAGGTGAGGAGCTGGGAAGCCAGGGAGAGGACACGGCAGCCCGGCAGGCAGCCTTGGAGCCAGCCGGAGGGGACCCACGGCGGGGAGCAGCCTTCAGGGAGACCAAGCCACGAGCAGACAAAGGCTTCAGTCCCCAAAGCTGTTTAAATAGAACACAAAATCCTAAACAAGAACAACATAACTCTCTGGATACAAAACACAAATCTTCTGATTCGAGAACAAATCCTGCCTCCCTTCCCACCACCGTGTCCTTGCAAAGTTGCCCTTCCTTCTCGCTTTGCTTTCAACACACCTGCTGTGACTCCCCCGCTCACGTCTCTTTGGGCCCCTCCAGACCTTGTCTGCCTGCAGCAATCCCATTTCCCTTCTCCCACTGCCAGCTGTGCCCCGAGCTCATGCCCTGTGTGTGTGCCTGCTCCTGGAGTTGGTCCTGCACCACCGCTGCCGTGCCTGCTCCGAGGCCGGCGCTCCTGCCATCCCAGGAGGTCTCTCTGGCCAGACCACGGGGACCCATAAAGCAGTCCTGACAAATGTTTGTCCTTGGAAAATTCAAAAGGGAGGAGCAAGAGCACCGCTCACGCTGTAAAGGACCAGCGCAGTGATAAGAAACCACCAGCCCCTTGCTTTTCCTGTAATGCCAACACTGGCTCAGTACACCGAGCCAGAGCATGTAGGAAAGAGCAGCAATTAATCAGGAATAATGGCATGCAGGCAGAGAGACAGCTCAGAGGCAGCTCTGTGCATGCAGATCATCATGTGAAGTGTCCCATCACGGAAACAATCAGGGCTCTGCCCTCACAGGAAAATGCCAACATGCACCTGGCTGGGGGGTTTGCTCACCCTTCCTGCAGCTCCACTCCCACTCCTGCCCTGGGGCAGTCCCCACCCATCACCATCAAGGCAGTTGTGATAGCTCCAATGGCTAAACCACTGCTGGTTTACAGGATTTATATTTTTATTTTCTCTATTTATCTGAAAAACTGTCAAGATCCTCCTTCATGCAACCAGCAAACATTTAGAAACACACACACATATCTCATGTTGGAAATATTTGAAACTACTGACTGATCTGCTTGAAACCTGATTGCTGATTAGCACTCTCCGAAAAGCAGTTCAGGATTTCTCTCACAATCTCACTTTTTCCTACATCTCTTGGCGTCACTATTTTAAGTACAGAACTGGGAACGGGAAAACAAAGACAGGAATGAATATACTTCCCAGAAAAAAATCTGCTCTTTGAATTTTGTTCTAGGAGCCAGCAAAAATCCAATCCTGTTGTGCTTTTATCTGTCATTTTCCCTGGAAGGCGTTATTAGTTCAATTAGCAGAGCTATCCACACTGAAATTTCTCCTTCTGTCATTACTTTACAGCTCTTGAATGTAAAATTCAAGAGGTAGGACTTTGAGACACAATTTATGGCAAGTTTGAGAATCTTTCAGTCTTTCACCTCGTTGGCACGCACTAAGCAGTGCATGTAACTCCTGTTCCAGGTTGTGGTAACAAACCTGTGCAGAGCTTGTCTGTAACAAGGGGTAGCTGCAGCCAGGCCACCCCGCAGCAGAGCCCCCCCGACACTGAGGCACTCGGTGTCACCGCAAGGGCTTGGCAGCTCAGCCCCAGCTCCTGCTGGGGACGCAGGCCCTGCACAGCCTGACTGGCCAGCGTGGCCACCAGCTGTGGGACTGGGCAGGTGAGGGAGGTACCCACACGAGAGCACACGGGCACAGAGACCACCTTCCAAAACAAGAAGTTAATGATTTGATTGAATCCTAATCCTGCCTTGCTGCAACAAAGTCATCTCTAGGCAATAAGGCAGCCTTTCTGTGCTTCTGCCATTATTATTCTATTGACTCACTCTACCTTTTATTCTGCCTGAAATAATATTGACTTATACCTTTCCTTAAGGGCAGTTTTAAGATGTGAGTGAACTGCTATCTCTGCACTATCTGAAACAGAGCAAACCTTTTCTATCCAGTCTTCACCTCTTCAAGAAACACACACCTCCACTTGCCTGCATGCAGTGCTGTGCCTGGGAGGGATGCTCACAGCGTCTGGCTCAGCTGGGGACTCAAAGGGAAGCCGATTCCAGGGGCTGCCTGCCTGGCTGCCTGCCACGGTCGGTGCTCAGCGGGAGCCGGGAGCGAGCGCCTGACATTTCCAAAAGCTGTGCTTTGTGACTGCAGAAACCAAGCACTCCTCACGTCTTCCTGTAAGCCCAGCAGCAAAGTCGGAGAGCTGCCACACAGGAAAGAGTATTTGTTTCTTCTCAGTCTCCCTTTCCCTCCAGATCCATTCTCTCATTACTTTGTACCCTGTCCAGAACAGGAGGGTGAAGGATGCAACCCAACATCTCCCAGTCTTAGGGTAGCCCTACAAACACAACTCCTACAAGAATGAGCTTCCAGCAGAATTCCAAATGCTGTCAACAGGGCTGTTCAACCTGTCTGAAAGGGCAAAAATACTAATAAAGGAGTCAAAAGAGATTAATTATATGAGTCAACCTGGCCTTTGCAGGATACATGTGATACTTTTGCAGAAAACCATGCAAGTAAAGGGGACGCATTCAGTAGCTTGGTGTAATACGGTCAGCAGTTGTTACCATCACAGGACAGTGGGCACCAGCAGGATCTGTAAATTTGTCTATCTTTAGAATAAAGAGGCATTTCAAATATTACAGCTCTATATGCAAACACTGACTTTCAACAACACAAACTAGGTGTTCTTTTTGTATCTTTATTTAATAAAGTCTTGTCCAAAATACAGTCAAAAGCATCCCTTTATCTGAAGTCTAAAAATCCTTTATTGGTAGACTGACATCACTGCTGTTTCTGTAAACTGTGAATCAACTTCCCACACCTTAAATCAGCAAATTACTGTATCATTTCCCCTGTGCTTGTCATTCAGAGCACTTCACCTCGAGAGGAAAGAAAGAACTTGTTTCTTTGACAGTGGCTGATAATGAGTATACTTGTACAAAGGCATTTTGTAAGGGTCAGTAGCCTGTTACAGAGGGATTCTTATACAGATTTCATCACAGAGCAAATGGAGAACATGCTTTTGCTGCTACTGAATCATATCCATTCCTGAAAATTACTGTGGTTCCTCTATTTGCAGTGTGACTGAGACAGAGAAGGCAAAATATCAGGTCAGTACTCACAGCATGGATCAACAAAATCAGTACTACAACAATACAGAAGTTATGAATATGATAAAGCACTAGAAAACATTATGTTACCACGTACCTCCCATTATCGCCTGCCACGCTGGACCAGAATGGAGGCAGGGCAAGGCTTCGCAGCACTAAAGACATCAATCCATGGGTATCAGGCAATTTCTGTCGTACTATTCCAGCTGTGTTACAGCTTCCATAGGTTGGTCATGACTTTGTTTGAAAGGCAGGTATACATCTCTATAAAGGTAAGTAGGAATACTAGTCTTCTCTTTCTTTTATATTTGTTTCTTTTGTATTATCCAATGTTTGTGGAATGTCTCTCATTAAACCATAATTCTGCATTGAAATAGGATTAGTAATTTTCCTGCTCTGAATCTACTGGTTTTCCTGTCAGCACTTCGACTTTCAGAATTGAATTTCTGCTTCTGAACCACATTTCAGAAGAAGGTTATTTTTGCCAGCAATTTATATTGTATTATTCTTATTACAAAATAGGCTTGAAAAGAGAGCAGTATCAAAGGCTTTCAGTTTTCAAAAGCTGAAGAGCTGATGGGAACAGAGGGAGCCCTATTTCTAACCCAGAAACACAAACCTAAATTGACACAGTGTGTTAGCAAAACAAAACAATTCAGAACAGAAATTAGGGAACATAACAGACAGAAAGAATTGATTAATCCTATTGATTCAGAGCAGCACTGTGTGCATTTAACACTATCTAGAAATAAGACTCTTCCTAGTTTAGAATTTACACATCTAATGGAAATACCATTACATTAAGGACAATGAATACCGGGAACCAGAACCACCACCCCATCTCCAAAGAGTACAGAAAACTTTCCAGCTTTAGGCCTAAGACAGCTGAGACCACACACCTCAGCAGCTTTTCATGATATAGAAGAATAATAACCTTTTATGTAACCTGGTATCAGATGATCAACTGATCTTTAGAGTCTTTTTCAAGAGTCATCTCCTTCACAACACCTCTGAGACAGACACATCTCCAAGGCAACTTTCTGACTGTAGATAATAATCATTATGTGTGTAGAAACAGTGGACATTTAGTGCAGATAAGGATAGAACAAGCTCAGTGTTTGGTCCGAAGCTGCCAGGAGGAAAGGGATAATGAGATTCCAGATGACTAAATTGATTTTAAGTTACTTTCACATTTAGATCACTATCCCCAGGGCTCTTTCCTCAGTCACTCCAGCTCATGGCCTAGGATATTTAAACTGCCATTCACATTAAAATGTCAGACTGTGAACTGTAGGGGCAAGACAGAACCAGAGATTTGCCTCCAGCATCTCTGCTGCAGAGGCTGTAACCTCTGGCAACAGGGCAGAGCTGGAACCCAGGAGCAGCAATGGCTGAGTCACTGTTAACTGGGTCAAAACCTATACCCAGAATCATGACTGGTGTAAAGTGAGGATCTTGACGACAGAGATATCAAAATTTAAGACAACAGGTATTTAAAGAAATAGAACTGAAACTGCAGCATCAATTCTCCACTAAATGTCTTGCTGTGAATAAAAATCAATGATAATCTTGTCTCTAACTTTTTAGGATGTGTTCAACAGATATATTACAGAGACTCTGAAAGCTAATGGAGCCTGGAATATGAGTTTCGTCCTTAAAACGATATGTAACGCAATTATGCCTAATGTTCTACTGTGTTACAAATTTACAGGAGAAATCTGACTTCTGTATAATTGCTTATTTGACATTAGTGTCTGTGTAACTGAAATCACATTGAGCTTTCAGCTTGTCAAATATTTTGTGCTTTTCCACGTGTGCGATGTTAGAATTAGCCTGACTTTTCCACTTTAATCTAGCCCAAGTGAAATGTCCTTTCTGATCTTCTTGGCTTTGGGTATTGTTTGCAGCCACCCACAGCCCCTACACTGTGATCATGAGAAGCAAACGTCCTTCTCAAGGACATGAGGCACAATCAGCACACCAGATCCAGAAGAGAGAAACATGTTCCTCATGTTTCTCAGCATTTCCTGTGCAGTAGAGGAAACCTGATTACAAGTAGCAGGTATTTACCCAATTCTAAGGTAAAATAAAGGTTAAGAGAGTCCCCCCTCTAGGACATAAGGTCATCGCTTACACATGGGTGACCAGTATCCATGCCCCTCTGCACGGGATTTCCACTCCTACACATTCTACTTTCGTTACATGTGCGACTATTTGGATCCAGCCAGCACAAAGAACCTGCAACAGACCCGTGATAGGCAGAAGCTTGAAGCAAGCTAAAAGAGCACCCTTGGCCTGCAATTAGCTCCTTCTCACCAAGGCATCTACTTAAAAAAACAAAAAAAATTGATCTGAAGACCAAACAGATTGGCATGTTTAGCTGCAGTCAAAGGTGAACATATCCTCAGCACCTACTATGATTTTCCCTGTCAGTAACAGGTATTAGAGCCAAGAGGCTCCAGGCACTGGTATATGAGCCCACTGTAACATCAAAATAATCAGGCTGTAAGTATTCTGAATTCTTATTTGAATGCACTGCTACATTGGTAAGGGATATCTATTTTAAATTAACAACAAGGAAAATATGAATAAAGATGATTTTGAATTCATAAAGATGAATTTAGTTGGATTAAAGCAACAAGCATGCAAACATCTGACAAAGCTAAGCTTCAGTTATCTTGCAGCAAAAACAAAGGCAACATCACAAAACCACCAGAAACTAGGTTAAAAAAGACAGTGTGAAAAGAAGGTCAAAAAAAGTGAAAACCAACAGCAATGAAGGTTAAAATCCAATCCACATACTCCGCCTTTTCATACACATATCTCACTGCAAAGAAAAAAAGATTATCTCCCCCCAGTGGAATGGCTCATTGCCTCAAGGAAATGCAAAACAATTACTGCTACAGAATAAGAAAAGACCACAGGATATGGGGAGGAATACTGCCCCCCCCCCCAAAAAAAAACCCCAAAATACACAAACAACCTTACTGCATACAAATGAATGAAAACACACAGCAAAATGACATCACAAAACCCAGGGTGAAGTGATGTAACACAAAGACTTACAAACTGAGTGCTCCCAAGAACAATGGGAATATTCTTCCCAGTTTAAGTTTTGCCCACTCAAGCAAACAGCCCATGCAAAAATCCAAGGAACAGCTCACAAAGCTCTACCTGTGCCTCGCACAAAAGAAAATAATTTCATAATGCACGGCAGCAAAGGAAGCACTGATCCTGATTTTTCATTGTTATTATAAATTAGGAACTATTTCACAGCACCCACTGAAATTACTGTACCAAGACAGAAACTCTGCCGCTGTAAAATGAAGTTCAGGCTCAAGAGCAAACACGGACTCCCTATTTTGTAATCCTCCTGCAGCAGAAGGTCTTTTGTTATTGACACAAGGTAGGAAAACAAAAACAGCAAATCACTTTTGTCCATCTTCTCAGTTTATGATTAACATAAAACAATTTACACGTCATTTTTTTTCCATCACTGTTTTGGTGCTTCTAGCACTTCCATCACTGATCTAACATAATGGAATGAATAATTTAAGGAAAAAACAACACAAGTGGCAGCACAAAGTTTGTTTCTCAGGCAGGCAAGCAAGCTGCCATCCCTCAGAAGACAGCTGAGTCACAGAGTATATAAATAACTCTGTAAGGAGAATAACTCAGTCTCACTGTGAAACCACTCAGCAGAGCCAGAAAGGTGGGGACACAGCGGGTGTTACCAGTGCTCAAGCGATTCCCTTTCTCCCCACATCATCTGCAACAGCTTTTGCCTCTTTCCAGCAGCATGAAGGCAGACATGAATGTCTTGTTCCCAAGTGGAGGCATAAGATTTTGTGAGAATTCATTAACTCTATGACAATTCACAAATCTTAACTGTGCTGGGAGGTCACCCAAGTGACCACGTGTCAATTAGAAACAGTCCTGTGAGAAGAAAGGGAGCCATGCTGATGCCTTTTCCTGGTCTTAAAATCAAGAGGCAAACACAGTTAGAAGGGAAAAAGGGATTTTACCTTGGTATTTATTTTAAGGATCCTCAGGTGCACTACGCCCACGTCGAATGCACCTCAGTGCCCTCCTTGGTAAACACCATTACAGACTTGAATCCTCAGCTACACCAATTTCTTATTTTTAGCTGGAGTAAATGCAGACATTAGCATAATTCATGGCCAAATATTATTGTATTTCATTTTCTTTTGAAAGAGGCAACAACTAAGGTCAAGTCATCCATAGCCCAATGCCCTGTCTCAAAACCAAAGCCTTCTCTGGGTAGTAATGCTTATTATTCTTTTTTTACCTAGTCCTTTGCCTTCCTCTATCCTCTCCATTTTTGCAGCAGATATTTCTCTATTTTCTACTTTATTTTACACTCGTTTTACATCCATGTAATTCACAACCTCAGGTAAGGATCAGAAAAATGATACTGAAGACCTCCACACTGATGACATTTTCTTTCAATTTGATTTCTATAGAACGAAAAACTGGGCTTCTACCTACTGCTATCACATTATCACAACACAGCAAAACATTTTTACGGTTGAACTGAAAAATTAACTTCTCTCCTGTATGTTAGGAGTAACTGGTGACCTGGTGACAATCTGAATGCAGAGAGGGGCAGGCTGTGCTGCCAAGGTTGCTCCCTGGCCGCGGGACTGGGAGGTTCCCGGCTGCCACGCTCCAGCAGCAGGCACGATCCCACTGCTGCATCCCACCGGGAGAGCAGGACAGCCGGCAGCACAACGCTGCTTTCCCAGTTATCTCCCTTTCACAGATGCCCAACATCCGTGAATACAAATGAAGGGATACGATGAAACTAAGTTTGTTTGTCATTGAGAGTCAACTGTGAATGACTAACAATCAATGAATAACCCAGTGGGTGCTTGATTACATGGCCTGCATGTTAGGTTTTTGAAGACTAACCTCTGAAAGCCTATTTCCATCCTCTTGGCTCCCTATGAGAGGATAAACATTTCAAAGAAGGCACTGTCTCCTGCAGTATTTGTTTGTACAGTGCTCTAGCACAATGGGGCTCTGTTCTCCAAGCAGTTCTTAATGACAAGTTCAACACCCATTTCCTTTTATAATCATGCAATAAACAGTTTGTGTTTAGTCTTCTACTTTCCTGGCAAGCAAAAGCTTTACTGATCAGAACCCGTTAGTTAGTTGTTCACCTCAGCAAAAATCCCCTTGCTAGGTAAGAGAGAAGCAAGAAATTGTTTTCCTCAGCAGCTGCATTCTTGCTTGTGTTCACTTCCACACATACTTTCAGCTAAAGACTACTTTCTTTTTTCCTCCAAGAGAGGCATTTGTTCAAATTCACTTTGAGCGATGAGTTGAACACAAGTGAAATTCTTAGAGAGCACTTCAGCTGCGAATTCCGGTCTCTTTGCTTTGCACCTTGGAAGACATGTCTTCCTGAGCTACCAGTGATCAGGATTCCAGACTGAACACTTACTGTTAGAAGTGAGATGTTGCTCTAAAGAGTGAGCATGTCCACAGCATTTCACCTTTGTGTCTCTTTATATGAAGCATTCTCAGGCAGGCCGACCCCCAGATGCACCTAGACTGCGCTTTGTTAACAAAAAACTGCGATGAGACAAAGTGACTTAAGCCCCGCTCGTGTTTCTAGGCTTGGAGACCTGTTTTTGTGCAACAAAAACCCCCAGGAGCAGCTCCACTGCAGCAGCCAACCCCCAGAGAGCCAAGCTCCAGCAGCACCCACCTCTCCTCCGTCACGGGGAGGAACGGGTGATTCTCTCCAGCAGGGCTGGAAGAAGCTGTGTGGTGTTTGCCAGGGCCACCTGCAAATCTGCCCCCTCTTCTGCCTTTTCTGCTCCTCCATCATTTTTGTACTGATAACTGGCACGGCCACTTGCCTTTCATAGTTCTGCCTCATAATGGTTTGGTGCTAACTGGTGTCGGGAGGCAGATTAAAATCTTTACATAAACTATACCACCCTCCTACAAAACTGGGCAGTCATTTATTAACAACACAAATGATGTGAAGCAGCAGAGGAATTTGTGAGACTTAAGACTTACAAACTCTGGATTTGTACCCTTTTTGGACATATTACTGCTGGAAATCCTGCTAAATAGGAAAGAAATTCCCAACATGCACTGAGAAATGTGTAAGGTGAGGAGCAAACCTGAGAAAGTTAACTTTACAGAATGCAATAATGTTAACTTCCACGTACACGTGAAGGGTGGGGATGATGGACTTCCAGAAATGCTATCTGGCCACTTTTGCAAGTTTGAGAGCCTGGAAAGATTAGTAAATGTAACTGGCTTATATGGCTGAAGGTGCTGCTACAAGTGCCAACTGATAATATAAAGGACAAACTACTCATTCTAAATGCAGCAGAGGCTTTGGAAAAGGAAAAGGGGTTGAACAACACCTAAACAGTAAGGGAAAGGAGGGAGGCAAAATGGCAAAGAAAAAAGAGACAATACTCTCTATTTTGGTTTTGCCTCACACTGACTGTAATGTTTTTCTTAAGCCAAACCACTTGTCAATCCACCTCAACATGAACAAGGCTTTTCAAACTATGGCAACTCATTGCAGTTGCACCTGTTACGGATGAGCGTCCATGGAAATTCCTCCTGGTGCCCACTGTTACACTTTGCACCGGACCCTGTAGGACAGCATTGCCCCAGATGTGTCACGGCAAATTAGGACATCAGTGGAGAGCAATGAGCTCCATGAAACCAACACGACGGAGACAGAAACAGCCCCCTGATAAAGGCAACCTTCACTTCTCATCTGCCTTAGACTCACTGTCGAGCTGAGACAGCTCACAGAAGTATCAGTTTAATCACCTGTAAGGGTAGTTTTCATAAAATGGGCAGCTGGTCTACTGTCAGTGAGTCTGAACCCACCAATTTATTTCATGCAGCAATCAAACATTAATGGGTTTCTGTTTTAACCTGTTCAGAGCAGAAATGGTGACTGAAAGAGATAAAATTGCATTCCATCATGGGTCTGCACAGCCAACGAGGTCCTTTCATCTTGCAATCACTTTTTTTCCTTTGTGGTAAAAGGAAAGTTGGGATCTGTAAAAACTTCAAACATACTGCATTCTCCAAACAGGAACTTCCCAGTCAATTTATCAGAGATTTCAGCCTCTTGATCTTTTCTATGTGTCTCATGATAAGACCCAATGCCAAGAAAGACTTTTCTTAAAGGGCTAGCCTATACAAATAAGCAAGAGAATTTTATTTCATACCTTAAGATTAGAAATGCATTATTGATAGAATCATTAATTATATATTTTGGATTTATAACCAAGACTTGAAGAAAAGCACAATATTTGAATGCACATAATTGCTATCACAGCATACAATCGCTTTTTTTTTTATTAAGCACAGACCCCATTTCCTCCTTGTATGAATATTTTATTCTGAATACGTGTTCCAGTTATTTGGCAATATCTCCTATTCCATTTCAGCCCTTATTTTGAAAGAAGGAAACTCAGATGTGAAGATTTCTTACTGATGCAATCTTGTTCTACTTCTAAATCAAAATAAATTTGAAATGCGACGTCTTAAAAAATCCCAAATCCTCCCTACTCTCTCCAGGCCTCAGAGCCGCAGGCTGGGGGAACTGCGGGCAGGTCAGGCCCTGGATGCATCTCCCCAGACCCCTGTGAGTGACAGGGCAGGACCTGCCTCGCCGCGGTTTGCAGAACCGCTGCCAGCACACAACAGCACATTGCTGAGGGCTTTTGCGTGGCAGTGAGTTGCTCTGCAGCCCTTTGGAGAGCTCTCTCTGCGGCTGTGTGTGCATGGGCATCGTTTTCTCTCACAACAGCAGCACAGAAGGAACCTCTCCCAAGCTTTCAGCCACCTTAGGGAAACTGCACTGTCTTCCAAGTGAAGGCCTGATCCAAGACTCCAGAGAGATCCATCAAAATATAAACCAGGCTGTTATAAACGACCCAGATCCGACATGGGAATGAGCTATTAAAATTTACTGAGACCTCAATGAAAACAGCAAAGCAGAAGGGGGCAGCGCTGGGAGCGTCGCTGGCTGCCAGAGGCTCTCACCCACAAAATGGCGATCCTGCCTTTTATAGCCTGTGATGGCATCACCTGATGCATATGCATAATTGATTTGCATAGCCCCGCCCCCGTCACGCTTCGGGAGCCCGCGCTTTTCTGGGGCTGGGGCCCTCAGGGTCCTCCCTGGCTGGAGTCCCATTCCTCTTGTGGCGGTGCCTTCCAAGTCTGGCTGGCAACAGCC
>VZTI01001766.1:3118912-3170602 GCA_013397865.1 Struthidea cinerea
CAGCACACAGATCATACAGCCCCGCAAAACCAGCCCTTACAACCAAACCACCCCTGCAACATTAAACATTTCAACATATCCTATCACCTTGATCTTTCCCCTGGGAAAATATCATCATACCCAACATCGCAACTCGTCATATAACTCATAACCCATAATTCATACAACATACGGCGAAAGCCAACTCTCAATAATTCATCTATAACAATGCCAAGCAATGTAGATGTACGAAAAGGAAGACTATAAACTTCTGTGGACATATGTCCCACCATTCTCCCCTTGTGAACAGCTCTGGCCTGAAGCCTGGCAGGGGAGGACGAGCTGGGTGAGCCCAGGCACAGGAGAGGCAGCAGGGCCAAGGGGCCGTGATTCCCCTCAGCCTCACCAACCTCTCTGTTCTGTGACAAAAGCAGCTCTCGTACGTTAAGTGCATTGGTGAACAACAGCGTATGTCAGGCTTCCTTCACATAAAATTAGTCTTATGTTAAAGGATCTTTGGGTTACTTTTTTCCTTCCATGGAATAAAGAAACTGGTTGATTCCCACAAACACACACACAACTTCCAAACTTAGGCAAGCACAGCAGAGGTAAGAGATGATGACCCATGCTCTAATCTTGGCATTCATTCATTAGTGACAAATATATATAAAACCTTAATTTTCAGAACCACAGCTAAGAGTCCAAGCTCAGCTGACACACTTTGAAGACCGAGATTCAGTACCCCAAGTTACCACATGGGATTTAGGAGTGAAGACCTATCTTCAGCCTTCCTGTTTCACCTCCCCACTGGTGTAACAGGGAAGCCACCAGATGCTGCACCAGCCTGGTCTGCTCAAACCAGGGCAGTGGAGCCAAAAGCAATTAATGGCTATGGGTAACTACAGAAATCAGTTGTAACCAGCTGCTACATTAAGTAACTGAGAGCAAAGAATCTGATATTCTACTATTATTTTGCATTTCATTTCTCTAGGTATGACTACAGTATTTAATAGAAAAACTTTAAAGTTACTGAGACTGAGAAAACGGGATCTTTGATGTCTTTTATGCTTACTTCATTCATAGTGTAGATGCTAAACCTCCTGCTTTAGAAACTGAAGACTGCTTCATTACTAAATGGCTGTGCATCATGGCCCTTACAAATCTCTATTAAACTGAGGATTAGGCAAGGGCTGGAACAGATAGACAGTATATTTTCATTCAATCTCCTTTAAAATAATGATGCATGGAACTTCATGTCATTACTCTTTAATGGTCTTAAGCCTATTTAATAGCACAGTAATATTCCAAAAAGGAAAAGGGAATTATTTCCACATTTAATTTTCATCGCAAAAGTGAATGTGGTTCTTTCCATGGCAGATAAGCAGCTAAAGCTGCTTGGTACCTTAACTGGGATATGACTGCATTAGCTCTGCTACATTACAGCTGGGCTAATGAAACAAAGCAAAATTATTAGCTTCAGACTCCCTGGAGTATTGGGAAGTAACATTTGGCTTGTTTCTAGGGATGTCCATAGGGGCAACGGGATGTGCAGGTGACGCGCCTGGATGAGATCAAGCTCAGCCTGAGTGACTGAGCTGGCTCCCTGCACATCCTCTCCTGGCACAGGTCCTGTGTGGGGCTGCACGGGGAGCCGGGGACTGTTATGGCCCTGGCCATTGCACCTCTCGTGCAGCAAGAGCTGGGTATTGCCAAGGGAATAGTTACCCTAGCAAAGCTCTGTTCTGCCCTTATTTGCACTGAGGGAGCTCTGTGAACGTTGTAGATCCACTCCTGCTGCACCTCTGCAAAAAGGAGTTGACACTTGGGCTTCCCAGTTCCTGCGTCTCAAGTGGAAGTAACGAGTTTTTTCCTTCTTTAAAATAAAAAAATAACAGTCACGATCCACTAGTTGTTATTCTAGGAGAGTCTCCTACTAGTTAATTTAACTCTAAAAAGATGGAGGTTGTGCGATTCAGAGCACAAAGGGTATCTGAGTCAAGGTTCAGAATCTTTCTCTTAATGTAATAATGTGATTGATTTTTCCCCTCCTGGGGGGTGTTACTATATTCGTATTTCAGGTTTAATTATCTTCTCCAGGATTGTTAGTGCTTCCACAAGTTTCTTTCCTCTAAGTTCTAATTATACATTCTGGATAGATTAGCCAGTGTTTAATAACCTTTTATAGCCAATTGAATTCAGCTTCCTGTGTACAAAAATCTGAGCTGGGGAAGGAAGAGAAGTTGTATCAAATCACTAAAACCAAGTGAAGCACAGCAGCTCTGCCCCTGTCCTGGTACACGAGCTCCACCAGAGAGAAGACTCACATCACCCAGGCAGCAGCAAAGAGCCTGCCTATAAACAGGATCCAAGAGATATCACATAGCTATTTAATATAAAGTTCTACTCTTTAACAGAAAAGTTGCCTGTGGACCAAAAATCTAGGGTTATTTGCACTAGGGATATTAATCTAGGGTAAGTGGCACTGTAATCTAAAATATTTAAAGATTTTCCTTGCCAGGCTGCACCAGTCCTTAAAATCTAAGAGCATTTCATTGACATTTCCCAAGGATTTTTCCCAAGGATTTAAGAATTCATTAATTTTTATCAGATACGCTATTTTCAACTATGAAAATGCTAAAATACCTTTGAACACATTATAAGAAAGATCATAAATGCATACAGAAACAAATAAAACTAGTCAGGGAACTTCACTAGGTTAACACACTGTAACTGGTTTAATAAAACATGACTTTGCTCCTCATGCAGGAATAAAAATCTGTTGGGGTTTTTTTTCCTTAACCATTAATTAATGAGGCTGCAACAGTATGAATGATTTACAGTGACATGCTCTGACAGGTTATACATAGTGAGTAATGCCTTGTCAGACACTTCAGTATTTATATTGAGATGAATGGCACATAATGTGATGCACATGCTAACAATGAACATCAATATTTAGTACTCCCAGCAAAGCCACTGGTATGATAAATTTGGCCTTAGCTTCCTGTCTATCTGCAGACTTGCCTATCAGCTATTTATGTAAAGAAATATTTCCAGAGAACCCTTATCTAGAATATTTACACCTCCTCACTGCTTTGGCAAGAACTTTTACTTCTCCTTGGAGCTGTGAGCTCCACTCACCTCACTTTACAAGGCCCTGAAGTCCACTGAGGCCAGCCAGGCTTGCAGCATCCTGCTGAGAGCCCACCACACACACAGTGACCAGCAAGGTTGCTGGGCAGACAGACACCTCTTACATTTATACACCTTTCTCTCCAAACAGCTCCTCCACGGCAGGGAGTGCGGACTGGCGATCTTGAAAGATCCCTTCCAACCCCAGTCGTGCTGTGATTTCTCTCAGGAAAGGCAATGAGACAGCAAATGCAGCTCTGATAAAAGCCATGGAGAAGGTACCATAATGCCAAGCACTATCACATAAACCAACAGATGAAACAGTCAGCAGCTACATCCCTATCCGTGTTCTTCCTGCAGTTTTGTAGTGTTGTTTCCTGCCACCCAAGTCCCTTTCATCCTGTGATACATTCACGATGGTGCCATTCTCAATGACTGGGCTCAAAACCTTACTGCTTTGTATGGTCTGAACTGATCCTGTAAAGAATTCTTTGAAAACCACTATTAGGATGATGTATGGCCTAATTTTGGTTGCTATAGTATTTAGAGTCAGACTTACGACTGGGCAAACAATCTCCCACTCACTTGAAATGCGGGAAAAGCTTTCAGTGCTGCAAGAAAAGGCTTTCTGGCTGAAAAGTCATATTTTAAAGTTTACAGCTCCTGCTTCTGGCTCAGTGCTGCTACAGCAGCGCAGAGAGGAGAGCCAGCCTGGCAGGGCTATGCAGGGCCCTGGCTGAGGCTACTCCAGAATTCTGCTGTAGCTGCTTTATGGGATGAATGTAGCAGCAGTTTATTACCAGAAGTACCAAGCTGCCATTTGAATTTGTCTACAGTTTTAAAAGCAGCACGTTTTTATTAAGACAGAAATGACTGTGAGGAACACAGGCAGTGAGATGTAATGCAAGAACACTGTGCAGGCCTTTATGGCTGGCAATAGACACCATTGCTATCAACCTTTTCTGTTGCCTTCCATCAAGTTTAACATGCGTAACCTTGGTGGCAGAACCTCATCTCACACCCTCTGGCCTTGGGGCCATATAAACAAATAAATCAAACTGAAGCCAAATGCCAAAGCAGACAGGAGAACCTCCTTTTCCCTCTTCATTCTACATATATCTGTTCATATGACAGAGGCCCTCAAAGCACTCCTGAATATATGCATCATACTCTATGAAAACCAATACTCATTTTACAAATGAACATAGGACAGCTGAATTTAAAACCTTCCTCCAGTTGTGAATGCTTGAGCTTATACATTTTAGCAGGATTTTACAAGTGCTAAGCACCAGTTTCAGAAGCAACTTATCCTTGTACCTAGCTTCACTGATGTTCAAACAGACCTTTAGAAGTCATGAAATAGGTTCTCCAGAATTACGAAATGGCTTTAAAACATGATTTTCAAGTCAGGCAAAATGTCCTATTATTAATAATGTACCTTAGACAAATCCAACCAAGCAAATCAGAATAACCTATCCCTTGCTTGGATATGTGACAAATTCTTTTACATGCAACCACGACTCTTCAGACTGAGAATGCAATACACAAGTCATTTAGTTCAGCCTCACGTCCTTTCAGGTAACTCTTCCACCTGAGGAACAGAATCTGTTTTTAAGAGCTTATGACAGATACTAAGCTAGCTAATGTGCTTAGCGTTGCTTCTGCAGATTTTCACCATCCTGAAGCATGAGGTACCTGTGCCTTACACAATGCATATGGTCAATTTAGTGATTTTTCAGTGAAATCCTTATATGTTTTCTTCAGAAATGCACAACACATTACCCAGAAGAGACTGTACTGACAGACTTCAGCCTTAAGGAGATGGGGTTTTTTTGTTTGTTTCTTCCTTGTTTTACTTCAGAGGTTTCCCCCGTAGTTCTAATCTGTGACAGAATATTAAGATGTAGCTCTGTTGGTCACAGTTACTGATAAGATTTGATTCCTACTGTTCTTAAAATGCAAGGGACAGGCTTTGCTGGGGCGTGCATGACCTTTCCAAAGCCATGGCCTGGTAGGAATCGCGTTGATTGCTCTAACCTGTCAATGAGCAAGAGCTGCAAAGCCAGCAGGAGAACACGTTCTGATGCCTGTAGTTAAATAACAGCACCTCAGGAGAGCACATTTATGAAATATCTGAAGGGCTGAAAGGTCACTCTCAATGAATCTCCCCTTTCTTGGGAGCAAGAGCTGCCATTTCCCAGCCGCTCCTCTGGCTGGGCAGGTTGTACCACAGCAGCCTGGATCTGAAGGGCTCCAGGCCACTTTACAAGAGAAAGTATTTTCATAGATACAAGCTTTTCTCCATAATGTATCATACTTAAAGCAACAATAAACTTCTGGTAGAAATTTAAAAAAAAACCCAAGGAGTGGAGCTTCTTTAAACCAGCAGTAAGGCCCACCCACCTTTTCACACAGGTTCACAGAGGTCTCCCACTCTCCTTTCTGGGGCCAAGGGTCTCCAAACACCACCCACAGCAATTAAAGCTTTTATCCCCTCAAACATCCCATACTTAGAGCTTGAAAACCTTCCAAAACTTATCAGAAAATGCCAGGAATCAAAGCATCCCTGCAAAGGTTTAACCAAGACAGCTCTGTACACCCACAGAGCTCTCATCACACCACACAGCTCTGGCCCGAACTGGGCAGCCCCGAGCTCCTGCCCCACTCCCTGTACTGCCAATTCCTGCCAATCCTCGGCAGCTCCACGGGTGCTCCATGCAGCAAGTAAATCTTCACTGAGCAGAACCCGACTTTCAGGAAAAATGTAAGAAAGCAGAAGTCCCCAGCTGGAGTCATCTCTTGTGCCCTGAGCCCACAGAGCGGGGAGGCGAGCACAGGAATAGAAAGAGCTGTGGCACATTTCCGAGGCACCGCTCTGAACTTCCCAACAGCCCTCCCCACACACCCCGAGGGCCGTAGCACGAGTCCTCCTGCCTTTGCCTCTTTCTTTGTGTTTTCTCCCGGTTTCCATGCTGCACTGCTGCTGCTTTTGGGTGCCTCCATAGCTGTTCAAATGACAGATGAAAATCAAATTGATACTGTGCCTCTGTTTGTACACGCTCTGGTCTTTGGATACTACAACTTACTTTTAGAGAAGGTACACTTAGAGTTTCCTATTTTTAGTCCAAGTGAAGGGAGTGGTATGGGTATCAGTCTCTAAGTCTGGCGTGATACTTTTTAGACTACCCATCCACGAGCGTAACAACTGGCACATATAAGAGCTAAACAGTATTTTTACCATGAGCTGTTTTGTTGCCAGCTTAAAGAGCAAGTGTCTCAAAACTAGATCTTTTACTACAAACATCATGGGCTTGAAGTAACACAAATGTTTTAAATTTTGTTTTAGTTCTTCAAATCTGCCATCTCTTGACACCTTCCTTCCCTTGTTTAGAAGCTTTTCTAATCCAGAACGGCATGAGAAACAGAATGCTGTAAAGTACATACATTGGAGTCTGACTGGGTAATTTGGCAATAGTCTTACAATAAGTGTTTTTCCAAAACCACTAGTACACTTTCTCAATGTTCCAGTTAGTATATAAAAAATAATGCTTAAACTGTACAACTTCTATAAAAACCTAGAGCAGGCAATGCACTCCTTGGCACAACCACACATTTCAAAAATGGGATTTTTATCACAGCATTTCATTTCCAGTCAATCAAGGTCCGCATTCATAGATCATTTTGCACACACATTACTCAGTGACTGCTGCTTCTATCTCTAGTCTGGTAAATATTTTTGCCTTGTGCAAAGGATATATGAGCAACACAGCCAAGATGAATTCTTGCATTAGTCTTGCAGCCCAGATGACAGTGACATACAGCAAGATATTAGAGCACTATGGTATCAGAAATGTACAGTAAGCCTGTGTAAAGGATGTAGCCTAGAGTTTTATAGCGTAAGACCCAGGAAAACAAAGATAAAAGGTACACTTCCACTGTAACATACAGCCAAGTTTAGTCATTCAGAATAATACACCACATCAATTAAATTTAACCTAGCAATTCATCAGCCTCCTGGAGCCAGCCCAGGTGCCTTTGATGACAGCTTAGCCTATTTCATGCAGTGCAATAGAGATCAATAAGGAGGTGCTACGGGGTAGTAGATGGTGCCCATGTGTCTAGCTAAGAAAAAAAATATGTAACTTAGAGTTATTAAACTGTTTTACTGCTTCTAAATGGACATCAGTACTCTATAACGTAATCCAGTAGTAAAGGAGTGGAGAAGTTTGGCTCTTGAAAGTGTTAAAAGGCTGCTGTGGTGTTCTGACGGGCAGCAGGATATTGGTCCCAGCAAGTTCCCAGTTACTGGGAGCAGGCTGGTGTCAGTTTCATGGGCACACCAGAGGTAGTGCATAACCAGTCTCTCAGGAGCAAGGAACATTTTGTTCTTCTGTATTGACGGGAAATCTTCATTTCTCTTTGCAGGCATTAATCCACTGAAATCGGGCATATTTAAAAGACAGAGTTCAGGCTAAGCCATTCTTTCTACAGCCCAGCAGTACAGCACGTACAGCATTTATACCTCCAGCCTTATCAGCATTCAAAGCCACATCAGTTTAGCTAACAGTACTAAGATTTTCAAACAGCTAATGAATTCTGAGCATGGCCAGCACTACTTTAATTCAAATTTGCCTTATATTGAGTTCTCTCAGCTCAGCAAAGAAGGCAGTTTAATGTGCAATTAAGGCTCTCTCTGCTATGTAAGCTGTTTTTATTATATCAAAAATCATAAGTGAGAATAATTAACACATTGGAGAGTCAGTCTAAGGTGATGAAGAAGAGGAAAGTTTATGCAGACTTTTGAAGACTATGGGAACACCAAACAGCTCATTTAACATCTTATTAGTCAATTTGCTGAAATGATACAGAAGGACCATGTCAAGCCATAGAGCTTTGCCAGAATGACTACTGAAATTCCTTCATAAGTGACCTGTACTATCCTGTTCTTATTTGCAAATTTATATGAGATGTCGCAAACATATATAAAAATAACAAAGAAACAGTCTGGTGATAGTAAGTAATCCATACAAATTCTATCAGAGCAATAAAGTCTCTCAGAATTTTATCCTCAGGGCTCCAGATAACCTCATCCAGTGAGGAATTCAGTAACTCCATCAGTCAAGAACCAGAAAGCGGGGTGTAACTGGGTTTGGAAGCAATGCTAATGAAACTCTACAGATGCAGCTTCTCAAATGGAATTAATTTGATGAGAATAGAACACAGAGAATCATTTCAGGCTCATTTTTTGACATCTTTCAAAGTTAGAATACTTCCAAATTTATATGCTTGAAACCCTAGCAACTGCCTCAATTTTCTAATGTAGTATCTTTGTGGGTAGAATCCTGGAAGACAAAAATTTATTAGCACATGGCAGTATTATTTAATCTAACTTAGTCTGCAGGCTCAAAACACTTAATCTAAATTCCTACGGAATTAGCCATATTTAGTGTTACTATGACTGAATTTTAATAACCTGAAATTAAAGCTAGGCCAGTTGGAGCAGGGAGACATAAAAACTGAGCTACTCATTTTTTGCTTTCAAACACTTGCAAGTTCTTCTTCACTTTTAACAAGTGAAAGACCTCCAGGCCTGGCAGACATCACAGTTTGGTGGGTACTCTATAAAACAGGATGAAGTCAAAAAATTAATATTTTTCTTTCTTCCAAATAGCTTCCAATTAAAATATGAAAAAAAAATTTAAAAGACCAAACAGATTGAGGCATGAAGAAACAGCACTGCTTTATGAAAGCTTAGTGGTTTAATGCAAAGTGTCCCATGTTTTTTTCCCAGCAGAAATATTTTGAGACACTTCAGTCCTGATGGTGTGACGGGCTTGTGTGGAAGTGGCAACATGGAAAATTTTCAAATAGGTGGCTCTCAGTAAGGCACTGGGAAGATGGACTGGAGGGAAAGGCTGAACGGAGGGAAGGATCTCTTAGAAGAGGAGGAGACGTGGTGGAAGGACAGCCTGGGTCAGTGTTCAGTGCAAGAGAGGGAAGAAGTCAAGGAAGAGCTGAATCCAGAGCAGTAGGAAGATGAAAGAAACTGTCTCAAAAGTTGTCTTAGCAACTGCACAAGGTGCAGATCCACTTGTGCCAGAAGACTCTCCCGTTTCAAAACTTAGACCGCAATTATCTTTGCACTTACAGATACAGATTAACTGGGAGTAAGAGACTGTACATCAGGACGAAGGGGGATACAGCTGTGCTGGCTTCTGTAATTTCTGCTGCTAAGGCTCTAACCACATCTGGTGAAAAAAACACATCGGGAAAAAAATCATTGTTTTGGCATGTGATACTAAGAGCAAAGTGTCACAAGATTTCAAGGGTGTGTTGCCATGCTAAGATGCAGAATCAAACAAAATGTAACTTAGAGAAGCTGCATAACTTCAGGCGTTTATCTTTGACACGAATGGCCTGTGGGAAGCACATATCTCACTTACTTACACAGAAGAACTCAGGCTTCTAAAGCGAGAGGGTCTGCATCTCCGCATCGACTCATGCTGTCAAGCATAACCACAATAAAAAGCACCATCCTATTTGGATTTCTTATTGATCTGTGTTCTACTGTGAATGGCATTATTTTCTTCCTTGACCTCAGTTCAGGGAACAATTTAGAAGCTTTTCAAAATCTGCTTTTCTATTATTCAGAGACAGATTTGAATTTACTGAACAAGAACTGTTTTTACAAATGCTTTTTTTTCTGGATTTTTTTTTCTTTCCATCTTGCTTTTCTGTTCTCTCCCTCCTGTCCCAAGGTGGATGTGAACCTCAGGCTGCCTGAGTAGCTTTTAAACATTAAACAAAACACATCAGCTTGCCATGTCTGTCTCAGCAGAAAGTCAATATTCACTCCAGGAGCAATCAAGCACCCAAGCGCAGAGGCTATAGCAAAAGGCTGTAAAAAATGCAGTAACAATGCCTGAAAGTGCTTTGAGTAAAGGTTTTCTTGTAAACCTGCAGTTGAAAGCAACTTTATCTAAGAAATTACAAAGGCCTTGATCAATCTGAACTAAATTTTGATATTACAAACCCAGTATGTGGCCAAGTGTAATTCTGAGCCATGCAACACACAAGGACCTTCTACCAAGTTTACTTAATTCTAGTAATGAAGTTTTTGTGTAAATTTTGCAATTCTAAACCTTTGATTTGCTCAGAATTTTAGCTAACCCACATCTCAAGATCTTTATTGCTTCTATAAATGCAAATAGTGAGAAAAATATTGGTTTTCTAGCAGTACAGCTTTGAAAATCTTTACGCAATAAATAAACTCATTTTACATGTGTCACTCATCATGCACTGGATGACAAATGGTTTTTATCACTACCAATCTCAAGAAAAGTTTCAATGAAGAAACACCTAACTCAAGAACAATACACACTATAAATGACCTTTTTTTTTTCCCAGAACAACTCAAAAATAATGTAGTTAACCCAGCAAAGATTTTAACCTTTGCCCTGTGAAGGTAGAAGTGCTTTCTTCATTGTGAAAAATCTGCATCAATAAAATGACTAAAGATTCTATAGACTTAAAAAAGAATTTGCATATTATTAAATAGTCCAGATAAGCGCTACATGATTTCACCCTTAAATAAATAATCTTGAGAAACATTTTGAAATCTGGGAGTTGGGTGGTCACTGTCAAAGCTACATGCAGAGATGCAGAATGGACAGGAAATCGTTTCTGTGCTTACCCAATTCTTGCCACCGAAGGACACAAGCACCTATGTTCTCAGATACATGCCGAGGTACAAGGAAGTGATTTAATTTCTATTTAATAGCGTTTTGTTTCTTCAAAGGAAATGGCCAAACTAATTCTACTGTAATTTATCCAACAATTCAGACTTCTTATAATGCTTTCCATTCTCAGCCAGTCAGTGCTCCTGGCAAAATGGTGGGGAAAAGAAAAGAAGAAACTCAGAGAAAAAAACCCAAACATTATGAAGAACTAGGATTTCCTGTAAGGGCTACAAAACATTTTGTAACAGACTAGCACCTAACAAGGTAATAATTTCCATACATCTAACTTAAAGGCCAAATCCTACTGTGACTTATGAGCATTTTCAGCACTCCCTGCAGCTGAACCAAGTGAGTGCAACCAAGTCACACCAGGAAACAAAGCAAGTGCTCATGAGCTTGTAGAATGAGAGGCTTATGAGATCAAATGGAACCTATTCAAATTAAAATGGTGTGAGGCAGGCACCTGATATGAGTAGGTAGGTCAGTGAACACAACTGGTTTTCATTTTTCTAAAAAAAATAAGCCTTGACATTATAATGCAGGATTCAATAAAAGAGACAGAGACTAATCCTGTGAAACAGGAGTGGGAGGTGAAAACAGGACTTCTACCCAGAACGCAATCAGAATAGCAAGCATTCAGTTTTCCACTTGAAATTTAGACAATAACTCAGCCTCAAATCTCTGAAGGTTTGTTATATCATCTAAAAGAGTACTCCCCAACACCTAGCATTACACTTGCTTTCAGAGAGACCACTATCTTAATTTACAGCCTATTCAATAACAGATGTAAATCTGTAGGATCTACATTCTTGCAAGACACCATTGAAAATCCACCTTTGTTCATTTTTAGGAGATGCCTTTTTTCTTTTTTCTCCATTTACTCCACGTCTGCTCTTTGCACAGAAAAATGAGTAGCATGTTTTAGTTTGATCAGAGGCTCATCCACGCCAGCTTTGCTTGACAGAACCTGCCCCCCAGGTTCTGAGTGCAGGTGATCTCAAAGAGGAGCCAGGCAGAGCAAGGGATCCATCAGGGGCCTTGTGTGGGTGGTGCGTCTGACAGGACTCCTGGCCGGCTGAGTGCCACCCCTAATGGAACTGTGTCACCAGGACTGACTAATGGGCAGATATGATCATGGCAAGAGCCACAACTCTTTTAAATCAACATTTTAAAAGATCACAGAACGAACTGAAGAATCCTCACCCGCCCATCAGCATCCCCAGTACCACAAAATATATTTTTACTTGATAATGTTAATATAAACATTCTCTTGAAGACTTTTCAAGCTCAAGATAATTGTGGAAAGCGCGGAAGGCCTCAGAAACACAAATCTCATTAAAATTGCAAGTAGTTGTGAAGAAAGGTTCATTAATATGAGTTAGACTGTGAGGCAGCAACGCTGGCATCCTTGCTAACACAACGAGGTGGTCTCAGCTCAGAAGACTTAAATGTGGGAGCAAACAGCACTAGCAGCACACTGAGTCTGCAGTGTAAACATTTATCATCCCGAGAAACTGACACTGCTCCCGACTTCCTGGGCTTTAAGTCTTCTTATTGTTTGCAGCATTTGAACAAAAATACTGAAAAAAAAATTCTAAAATAATGGGAAATGTGTAAACTACAGAGTCAAAACATTTCAGACAAGGAAAGTCATATCAAGGAAACACCAATTCCTCATGCTTTCAGAATACGTAAATATTTTACACTTAGCAAAACATTTAAATGCTCATAATTGCAATGCATACTTATTCCCTGAGAGCTCAGTTGATTCAGGAACAGACATGTCAGCAGACATGCCTGTTCAAATGTGACTTTAAAAAAACAAGAGAGAACAGCAGCTATCATGGAAGCAGTGTTATTTTACAACAGGTGTCATGGAAACACTCATTAGCCCCAAACAAAGCCACACCAAAAGAACAACTTCAGCATCTTAAATCAGGATTTACAAGCAGTCACAGGCTCCAAATTATCTACAAATTATGATTATCTGTCCCAGAATTACACAGCCATCTTGCACACAAGCATGACTGGAACTCATGATTTTTTTAAAGCCAAACTTCTGTCTTGGCAGCAGAATTTACTCTCTCTTATTTATGGTTCTCCCAATTCCCCAAACAATTAGGTCGCAGCAGAAAGAGGGAGGCACTGACAGAGGCTGATGTCTCTTCCCACACCACAGCGTGTCGGGCACTCCTCCTTTCTGACTCTCTGCAGTCGGGGTGGCATCACAAGGTCGTGATGATTTGTAGCACCAGAGGATTGCAGAAGCCTCTGGCAATTGTCAGAAGCCTTGGCTTCCTACTACAGCTCACTGAATTATTTCCAAATTTACTACTACAGCAAACAGCTGCCAAATAATCTCGGTGCCCACAGCCCAGAGAGGCAGAGAGGAGTGAATTAAGTTCAGAGGAGATGCAAAGTTTCTGTCCACGCGAGATGTCACCACCACATGCACAGGTTGATTTACTTCTTAGTGACCCAACTGCATCCTTTCAGTGCCTGATCATTCTGGGGGCCATGAGAAAGACGACACTTCTCCAATAACAGGTTAATTATAAACTTACGTAGTAGGTGACAGAATACTGATGTTATAGATCAAGATTCTCCTTAACACTTATTCAGAAGAAAAGAGAGGGTATTTCTGAAGCTTTAGTTAGCAACTGTTAAATGGGTGCAAAAGCAAAGCCTGAGTTAGAGACTGAGGGGCTGTAAACAGAGTTACAGCACACCTGGAACCACAAACACCAGTCTGCAGTTCACGCTTCCTCTTACCTCTGCTTCTACTTCCTCATCTCTAAAGCAGAACTGCAATTTCTTACAATCTTATCTGATACATTTGGAGAATTTTGATATTTGAGAGCTATTCCATGGTACCAGCATGAGTTGTGGTTGTGATTGTGACTGAGGAACAGTTTGCCGAGTCAGGGAGTGGATGTTTCACCAGTGTGTATGCAATGGAAGCCAGAATGACCTGCTGTCCTCCTTAGCCAGCCCACTTTGCTGCTGATGTAAGAACCTGTGGGCAGCAGCTGGGGATGGTCCCACCTGGCGCCTTTGGAGAAGCCAGTGATGACCTCCAGGATTTTGGAGTCGGGGGTATAGGGGACCCAAGGCCCACTAAGACCCCACTGAAAAAGAGGTATTAGCAGCATATGAAGGGGTTGGAGCTGCTTCAGAAGCAGTCAGTGGAGAAGCACAGCTCCTCTTGGCACCACAACGTTGAATTATTTGTTCCCAACACTGGTTAGTTTCTTCCCTTACCTGCTCCATAGCATGCTCTCTTCATTACATCAAACTCACTATTTTTAAATAATGATCTACCAAAATTTAAAAAAGCATTTTATTTTATTAGGTATTTTCAACTGATTATGAACAACAACACCAAAAAAAGATATCTTGAGTAACAATATGCGTAATTTGGGTAGCTGATCCATATCTTCAGAAATGACAAATAGAGAGCTTGCTAAAAGCCATGTGTAACTCTAAAAATGTCCATACTGGCATTAAAAAAAAAAAGCAGAATGAAAAACATGTAACTGCTGCTCCTTAAAATTGTATATTTATTAAAAAAACCCTACTCTGAATGTTCATAGTTTTTTCACATTAAATCACTATATTAATACAATCTCAGCTTATATATATTTAAATGCAGCTCAGTGACTAACATGCATATAAAAAAGAAAGTGCTGTTTGGTTTGGATAGGGTTTTTTAGAAAATTTTTTTTTTGCATTTGGCAAGCTAAATTAGCAGTCTTCAAGAGAACATAAGAGAGCAGATTTTAATATGTGAAAGAAATTACTACAATTGTTAAGAGTTAAAATTACAGAATTGCCCTAACCCTTGCACCACCACTACTGCATTTCCTCTTGCAGCCTCCCTTTTGCAATAACCTTTTCTACTCTGAGATGGGCCTAATGAAAAAAGCACAAATACACTCAAGTCCCTTAAGCCAACCAAAGTTCATCTCAGCTAATTCTCTTCCAAACTTCTCATATTTACCAAATTCAGCAATGCTGTGTACAGTGCTACAGGAATAAAAACATCACCTTTGGCATTTTGCTGCTGGCACACGTGTTACATCGTCCCTCTGATATAACATTCTCCCTGCCTACAGCGCATTAAAAGTCTCTCCTACTGCTGCTATGTGTTTTTCCTCTTCAATGAGGTGTATGAAACAAAGGGCATCACTGATCATTACCTGGTATTTTTGCTTTCTCACTTATGAAAGAAGTTTTCCACCATAGCTGCAGTCTCTGCTCTCAGTAAGCCCAGCTCCACAAGAGATGAAAGCCAAACTCGTCTGTCGTTCATTCACACTGAGCCTTATCCACACACATTATCCACAGCAGCCTGGAAACGGCTCCTTCTCCTCCTCCCTCACCCCATTCTCTCCAAGAGTGTTTGCCGCTTCCCTTTCCCTACTACTCATTTGGAGAAATTAATTCATTTTTAGCTCCACATAATTTCAAAAACCTTTTCATTTATCACACTCTGCCCACAACACGGTTTGTTCCTCTCTGGGAGCAGCAGGGAGCTGCACAGCTACTAAACACGCAGGGGTTTACAGGCTTGGCTGTTTTCTCCTAATCTGAGGCTAAAGTACCCCAAAACCTTCACATGCTCCATGTGCCCAGCCCAGTTGCTCACTCCCACCACAGACACCAGCCCTGGGAGCCCTCTGCTGTTTTCACTGGCTACTCTGATCTCTGACTTTTCCGTCTGAAAGATATTCCCATTCAGGACACCTCCCTGTGCCTCCTGCGGAGTGGTTTTTCCTCAGTTCCCTTCCCCGAGTGATCCAGGTCACTACAGAGCTGCTCCCAGAGTGGAAAAACCCCACTCACACGACAGCCAGGGTCTGAGCTGGAGGCTGTGGAGCTCAGCAGGACAGCACTGGGAGGAGGCACCCGGACAGTCCTGGGGCTCTGAGACAGCCTTGCCTGAGCTCAGTGACACCGAGGAACCGGACACAGAGCGCAGTGACTGCACGTCCTGAACACACTCACCTGGTGGGAACACACCCTGAAAAGTCATTATCTGTCTGTAAAACTAAAAGGAAAAAATAAAAAAACAACCCACCTTTTTTCCTCAATTTGTTTCAGTTAGGCGAGTGAACTCTAAACACATCTGGACATGAGCACGTCTCTATCAGGCAAAATAATCTGAGGGAGATTTTCAAAAATTTATGACCAAAGATAGGGACTTTTTGCAGGCACTAAGGATGGCTTTGGACACTTCTGCCTTCAGAAAGAGGAACATTTAAACAGAGCGGGAGAGTAAGGGCCACATCCAGCAAACGAAAATATCTGTAATGATACAATCAGTCTGAACCAGGAGACTGCAGAAATCCCATGCACAAGAGAACAGTTCTGGTTCAAATGACACCCTGTCAAAAAAGGTGCTGGCCTCCTAAACATACTAGAGAGACACTTAGCTTTAAAGTTATCGAACAAAAAAAGGAGCCAAGGAGAGGAGAGGAGGCTGCTATGATGGAACAGACAGGAACAATGGTCTTAGGGAACAGGTACCAGCTGTTCCCAGGGGTTTAAACAACTTCAGCAGAGCCACAGTGACAGGCAAGGAGCCAGGTATGATAAGGAAGATAGATGGAAAACTTCCAAGGTCTAGTGGTCATGGTAGTATTAACTTTTAAATTTTCCTGAGGCTGCTATTTCAGAAAAAGCAATTCTAATGTATTAGGACTTCTTAAGAAATCCACACTTGAATGCAAATGGATAGAAAACTGATCATAATCAATTGTTTTCTACAACAGTTGGGAATGGAGCAACAAAAAAAGCATTTAACTCATGGTTAAAGAGTGAGAACTACAATCAGCCCACAAACCACACCTGAGTAATTTTTGAGGAGTTAAATCACACAAACCTTAATCACAATTCATGCTGAAATTTCTGCAAGTTGAGTTTTGTAACTGTCTCAGTACACACATAAAGCATCGTAAAACCCGTGAGAATCAGCAGTGGATAAATGAACATACAAATAATTGTTTGGCATAAAGGATCAAAATTCTTTCCAAGCATTTAGCCCTTGGGTGGATGAGGCCAACATCTAAGACAGGACTATATAAAAGAAAAGCAGAATTAAACATCAAATTGCAGAACCCTTATAGGCAGTATTGCCTTTTTCCTTCTAAGAGGTCTTGAAAAAGAGAAGCCCATTCCCATCTTGATTTTTTGGGCCTGGTTCACACCACCATCACCCTTCTTTTACTGTGATCAGGTAGATTTAAGGACCTCATCTGAAAGCAGCCTTAAAAAGGACCTCTTCTCTGTGCAATTTATCCATCTATGTTCTCAACTTTAAGTCATAATATTTAACACCTCGTTCACACATAATGTCTGTGAAAAGAGATTAAAATAAACATCACAGAAGTGGAAAGTCTTATTTCTATGGCAGCAGTGATGGTAGTAGAAACCTCAGAGATAATGGTAACTTCGTTCTCCTCTGCAAGGCCACTCACCAGTTTTTGTGCTGCTATCAAGGACAAACAAGTAAGGGAAACCAGGAGGAATCCAGTTCCTAAGCAACGCTGTACTTCTGTACCCCACTCAGGCTCTGGCAGAGGCTTATCTTGCTCCAGGCTCTGAAACAGGATACAAAAGGTCTGTGGTCTGTCTGGGATGCACAGTCCGGCTTCCGATGGCACCTTATTAAATCACACTCTTCTTGGGCGTTATTACTAACCTCTGTGATGAAAATCATTGCTTTCCCTTTTTTCAAGCCTTTGGGTTCCTCATCTATCTACCCAACAGAGCCATCAGGGCTGTGATCAGACCTTTCTGTGGCTGCACAGCGCCAGGCAACAGGAAGCCCTGAATTCAGAGGGAGGATCTGTGACGCGACTGCAATACAAAACATAACAGCAACAAGCAGCCTGGACACAAACCCAAATTTTCCTCCTGCCAGTTGCTGCATTTGGTGTTTGTTAAGGTAAGGAAGGGGGGCAAAAAAGTCACATTTTCATAGTTATCACTGCAGTATTTCTTACACCAGCCACAAAGCAGTGGCATAGACCACCAAAACATCACTGCTACAAGACAACACACCAAACAAAAAATTGTTTTTCCCTAGCACACAAACACACACAAAATGCATCCTCTGACTGCATAAAGCTCCATGAGCAATTCTGCAGAAGGATTATTTTGTCTTCGTGCAGTTGCCTAGTGATAATATTTGTCCATCTGTTGCAAGGCATATTTCCATATCCAAAGGCACAGTACACACTGCCGTGTGCTGGGAGGGATGCAGGGTTCTTGCCTTGCAAATCAGCCCATTGAGCATCATGAAAAATGGCAAAATGCCAGTAGTTCACGCACTGAGACATCTCAAGGATTCACAGCTGAATAGCTATTTAAATAATAAACCCACCCTACTTCAAGTCATATTCAGAGCTAAGTATCACCAGACTAACAACTTTTTCAGCAGTACAATGTTCTTTATAAGTAATAAGCAATGTAAATTTTTGCAAGCTGAAGCATAAAGCCATAACTATAAAAACAATCACTACATATAAAAGTAGACCTTTTTGACCTCAGTACAGTTATTTCACTCAGAGGAATACTTCTATTTATGAAGGGTTTATTTGTTCTGGCCCCACTTCTTCTAATGATGGTCTGCTATAATCACAAATGGATGTGGGGTTGATTTGAACGATCTGTTTTGCTCCTAAAATTGGTATTTACATCTAAGCATCAGTGCACAAAGCCTAAGTTGTTCCACTATATGACTTTAACCACAAGGAAAGGAGAAAATGCTCTCCAAACAAAATTTCTCCTATATATTTTATGTTTTCACAGCAGAGCCACCCATTAGTAAATGGAAATTATCACCTTACTATTAATCTAACCATTCACCAATTACAGCAATTGAACAGATGTCATTAGCGAGCCTGGGTTCACCCTGGTGAAAGCACATCTGCTCCCTGAATCCTAGACAGATAAAATTTCAGTTCTCACCCTGGTTCTCAGGAATCCCACACACTCCTGCCTTTCTAAACTACATCAACAAAACTGCAGCATTCAGTCACAAATGATTAGCACCGAAGAAACACAAAGGTTTAACCTTTGTGGAGATGCTTGCATCATAGGCAAAGCACAGCACTCTCAGAGTTCACCACTAATGACTTCAACCCAGTCCAGATGAGCCAGTCTTCAAGTGGTTAAAGCTAATTTAGATTAGATGCTAATTTAGGTCTGGGCCTCTCCTGTGAGCGGTTTGTGCCAGATTGAATATGGTGCTCTTGTGATACGGGATTACAGTCAAAAGAATTAAGGAGCAGCTACCTAATTAATTTCAGCTGATGGTATTTAAAGACATGGAGCTGTATGCAAACCAGCTCCCCAGCACCAAGGAGTGCAGTAACATTTCCTGCACAAAGCTACTGAGTGCCCATAACGTGGCCACAGTCCTGGCCACAGCTGGGGCCACAGCCCTGCGTTTGCCTGAGCAGCACAGGCAGGTCCCTCATCCCCTGGCACAGCATGAGAGCCCATCCTGCTCTCTGTCCAGAGCACTGCTGCAAGTGAGGAATGTAGGATGGGCAAGAAACAACTGCAATGAAAGGTTAAAGATATGAAAAATACAGTTTTCCAATTGCTTAATATTTTCCTTCCAACAGCTCTACAGCCCCCCTGCCCCAGTGCAGGCCTCTGACACAGCCTTGAGGATTTGTTACTGAGCTGCATTTGGTATTTATAAACTTCAGAGAGAGCAGGCAGTGAGGCTCGTGGTTCATTGCTGCTTTAAGCCCATTGTAATCTACAAAATAAGATCAGTTATTGTGGCGGCTCCGAGTATTTAAAGCAAATCCATTTTTCTTTGTCAACCACTTTATGTGATATGAGATGTTAGACACACAGACTGAGTCATTTTCTCATTAGCTCAGCCGAGCATATAGGTCTTTCCCCATCCACTCCTTGAATTTATGTTATGAAAAGATACATATTTTGAAGCAAACCATTTTCTCTGCATGTTAAAAACAAAACAAAGTTGGAGACTGAGAAGGGGAGAAAGGGAACAGCTGAAAATAATCTGAATCCCAGAATACATTTAAAGGGAAGAACAATGTATACTTCTATTGGGAGATAAGCCATACTGAGCTTATCAAAAAGACACTCCTTGGATGCCGCAGTTTGCATGTGGCTTGAAGATAAAGAAACAATGCTGCTTTCTTCCGATCTCTAATCCTTCAAATGTGCAGCTTTAAAATATCCCATAATTTGAGTATGGATTTATGATCAGAAATCAGGTACATTCATTTTTTACAGCTAATTACATTCAGAGTGATTAAGAACCAGTATATTCCAGTGCTTTTGGAAAATAAGTGGTGAAGTTTTAGGACTATTTCTGCAGTCCTGCTCACTGGGCTCATAAGTCAGGATTACTGTACCCAACACAGCTTTTTTGCAAAACTTTACCCATACAGTTTTGCTGCATTTTACTTACTCAAAATGAATATAGTTTTAATTTCATTAACTGCAAGAAACAGAGATAATAAATCAGGAATTACCTTTGTAACATTCAAAGGGTGTCTCAAAAAAGCAAAAGACTGAAATTCCAAGTACCAGATTTCCAACACCTGAGTAACTTAAATACACAACTCATCCCACTAAAGCCACAAGACAGGTGCGTGCTTGACTAGCACCACGTGCTTTTAGACAAACTCATCTATGTGAGCAGAGCTCACT
Organism: Struthidea cinerea; assembly: GCA_013397865.1. Lineage (NCBI taxonomy): Eukaryota > Metazoa > Chordata > Aves > Passeriformes > Corcoracidae > Struthidea > Struthidea cinerea. The sequence continues at coordinate 3,139,468 of VZTI01001766.1, forward strand.
CCTCTGGCCACAGCCTGGCGTGAGACTGAGGTAAGAAGTCAGTGCCCAGGTTTTCACTGGAAAATGCAGCCCCGATCTCTCAACCTCGAACTGTTTTACCCTCAGTAATACACCCAGCTGGGTCCTGCACAGGCACAGCTCTGCCCGGGGAAACAGAGGTACCAGTCCAATCCTTCCTTTCCAAACTGAAACAGGACAGCCTGGCTGTGTCTTGGCCAAGCTGGGGCTACACCAGCACCCTGCAAACCGCTGCAGGGAGAGGGGGTGCTTTGTAGAACTCTCCTGCACCGTAACATTCAGTCTTTGTTGTTCCACTAGACATATCCCCATGCAAAAACAATGTAATATTCCATTCAGCTGTACTTCACATTGTGTTTTGGGGGAACAATAGCTTGTTATTTTTGAACACGTCAGAAGCAATAGAGATTTCAAAGCACAAGGTGTATAAGCAACAAATATTAATGCCTGCTTGAGCTGCTCTGTAATATTTTATCTGGAGAACTGCCAAATTCTTTGTCTGAAATTCAGCTAAAGTTTGATGATCACAAGTAGAATGGCTATTTTTGTATCCAACATGCATATTATCAGGAATAAAAAGACAAATTGTCAAGTGAATGGCACTGTTGTTACAAAGGTGGTATTTAAACAATTGGAGAACTCAGAAGCAAATAGAAGGCAACCAGCCAATTCCACATTGCTTCGTAAGACATTTTTACAAAGCTCCATTTTCCAGTTGTTTCACATAACGTGCTCTGTTCTATGGGTTTGGATCTCCAGTGCAAGGCTGCAACACGAACTCCACAGAGTGCTGGGAGAAAAGACTTCTCAGGCTATTTTGAAAAATACTTTTTTTTAAAGTAACTGAAACCAGGACAATTTTCATGCATAAACACCGCTTTCTGGCTGTTTATCACTGCTGTCAGGCAAACATTAGTTGTGCTCAGCATGGCGTTTCCCGTCAGCTTTGTTTTGTAACTTCCATTGCATACTGGAAATGGGGCTCACCAAGAAGAGTGTTTTTAAAAGGTTTATTGCTAAGGATAAACTAATTCATGAAAATTTCATCGACACATTAAACATCCCACAACATTAAAACAATTACAATCTCACTTTCAATCCCATCTGCTTTTCCAAGTCTGGAAGTGCACATTCTCTCCCACTTTTACATGACACTGCCAATACACACAGACTCCTATCACATCCAGTCCCTCAGGCACCCTGCATTCCCTTTTCTATATTGCAGTTAGCCCAGTATCTCATCTCTTTAAATGACATTTTAGACACCAACTGTCTCTACATGCCCTATGCCCCTTGTCCTTGCTCCTGTCTCCAGGTAGTAGCAAAGTATAACCTTCTCACCAAACAGACTCACTAGGATAAGCTTCCTTCTTCTGGCTCCAACAGGAAACAGAGCAATGGATCAAGAACTCAATGATGATGACCTCCCCAGAATTATGAACTCTTCTAAAGCCCTTTAAAACAAATCAAAAGACTCATGTTTGATTTTATTTGTTAAGTAGTACCTATGGCAGTATATCTTTTGCCTACACGTGCTTGCTTTGGGGGTCACCAAAGATTGAGAAGTCTCACTTTTTACCTGTGGATATTTTCCCCTCTTGGACTGACCTAAAAGCTGCTGGAAGAGAGAAAAAAATGAATGACTGAATTAGCAGAAAGATGGTGTCTCTCTTTGTTCCATTAGTCATACAGACACACATTTTGTTAATAAAAACAAGGTTTAAGTTTTGCTTGCTAAAACAGTGCTGCCACTTTCCCCCCAGTCTCCCAGCCATCTCTGCCCGTGGCAGATGGGTTCAGATGAAACCTCTACAGAGCAGCCATCGAGAGCATGTGCAAAGATTTGCTCCAGAAGAACATAAAGGGAAGGAGCTCTCTCCAGCAGCAGCTGTTCTGGGAACAGCCTCACCAGGTGACTGACAACAGCCTTATGTCATCTCAGACTTACCCACCACGATTTGTATTTTCCCTACAGCTAACTTTTTGAAAGAAGATGTACACTAATCATGTCTTGTCTTCATCTGCTCATGTCTCAACCTCTATTTTTTAAAACTTAACTCACTCATCTCTAACATGCACAGGCTCTTTCACCAAGCACAGACTGCCTAGATATTTGCTGTATGATATGCCCAACCTGAGCACTTCATGCAAATATCCCAGATTCTGGTGTATTGTGGTCAGAGGTCGTTCTGGTTTGCATCTCTCTGCCTTCAGGCATCCCACACTCTGTGTCCCACACCTCAACAGTCTGCAAACCAGACGTGAATTTGAGACAATCTCAAGCGTGTTCCTGTCAGAAGCACTGTAAGCTGGAATGCTTGTTCTGGCTTCAGTGACCTGATCTGCCTCAGCATTCCCGGGGAGACTTTCCCCTCCCGCTGTGTGTGCACCATTACCTCTTGCCTGGAGCACTGCGACTGAGCTCTTACATTCCTAGTGCCTCTTTGTTTTATGTCAGGAAGATACTGGTTTAATAAACAACATGAAACAGACTTGTGGTCCCAGACAGGTAAACTTCTGGCAGTATGAATATGTAACAAATCATTACATTTACACCATGGTAAGCTATTATGTAAGGTACTTGCAGCAAAGAAATTAAATTGACAGATACCAAAATCAGTATTGATAGCAACAGCTTGAAAGAGAAAAAAAATTAAAGAACAAGAAAAGAAAATCACCGGGAGATTTAGCTTCAAATGTTCCAAAATTAGCATACACAACCAGCTGCAGCAAATGGGGTGTCCCGGGTGCTCCAGCCCAACACTGTGACTCACCCAGTTCAAACCACTCTCACACTTTAACACAGGTGCAATACTTCCAGTCCTTCCCCGTGGAGCTGTAACTGCCCTAAGAATACCCTTAAATAAGAATATTCATTTACTGAGAAGAATCAGCCAGGGAAACCAAGCTGACTCTAAGCACTGCATGCAGTTGCCATCCCCAAACCCCAGCATTCCTTGGCTCCGCCAGCAATCCTCAGCTCCCCGCACTAAAGGGACACGTTCATTGTACACATTTAGTCATTCATCCCGCCTGATCAAAGGCCTGCCGGCCACCTCCCTTGCTCACTCACAGAGAGTAGTGTGCTTTGCTGATTAAGTGTATTTCCACTCTCTGAGATGATGATTATGGTTGCTGGAAGTGATGATAGCCTCCCAGGACATTATCGTGGTTCAAAGCCTGCTTTGGCAAAGACATTTATTTAATTATCCAAGGGGCATTTAGGAAAATGTTTCTGTTATATATATGTAAGCCCTAATGAATGAGCACTACACTGTGGTTATCCATAAATCAGTCAAGTGTGACTATAGAGGTGACTGCCACATTCTCCCACAATTTTTTAGAAATGAGAAAATACATTCTTTAAAACCTCTTCTTTTCCCACCATCACTTAGGCAGATGTAATTTTCATTATTCTGTAAATACCAGGTCTCCTCTCCTCTGTGGTCTCATCCTGTCTAATTATTACTATCAGAAGACCCATTTTAGACCCTATACCTAAACATTTCAGCAGAGAACCTAGGGGAAAAAAAATTGCAAAGCACCAGGCTTATTTTTCTGCTCAAGTATGAGAGTGCAGATGAATCAGACCATAAAATAATCATTCTAAGTGGATAGAAGTAAAAATATCTAAATACCTGACTGTGTATTTTAAATAATAATTTATTATGGTGCCATAGACATATATCCATAAGGCATATTAAGTAGGATTAGTTCAGAAGTATATTTAAAATGTCTATTTTAAGAATCCACCTTATTTCTCAAAGAGAACACACAACAGCCTCCCTTGCTTGAATACAACGAAATTTATGAATGTGGATGAGGATTCTCAGTAATAAAGGCTTTTTAGCAGGATCAGGTTTTCACCTTCAAAAAATGAGCAATTCTTGTCTCCACTGCCAATCCCACATTGCACGGGAGTTGTGCTGAATACTTATCAGTCAATGCTTTGATTTACCCTTGTACATACTGTGAAGACAGAGCACCTCAAAATGTAATCACTGGAATACCATGACATACATGATAATTTAACAGGTTCAAGCCTTCCAGTTACTATCCTTTATTATAAAAGATGTTTGTCCTTGTCAAAGGAATTTAGCAGGGTGTAAAAAACAACTATAATATTTAATACTGTACATTAACAACATGTTGCTTCAACTTTAAGCTTAAGTTTTTGCTGTTTCATGCCCACTTCAAAATCAAGACCCAAACCCAGCCTTTCAGCCATTTTCCAGCACTGACTTGCTCTGAAGGTGCAAAGTCACTGGGGAAAAACATTATTAGACTGCAGTAACTTTCTACCACATCTACTTGGACTGTACTTTACTGTACTTAGTCCCAGCTTTCTCCTACTGCTTACAGACTGGCCTCCATTTTATTTATTTATATACCTACAGATCTAGAAACTCACATATCTACATACCTGTCGACATATCAAAAACATAGCTTATTGTTCCTGATTTTAATTATTTAGATGAAATTCTTAAGGAGGCTTTAAAGGAATTATTTTCTGCAGAACAGAAACACTGAAGGAATCCTGATCCTGCAGGCACAGAAAATTGCATTTGAGTGCTCAGCATATTCAGTAAGGCTTGAGTGACTCATACAAGGACATGGCTGCAGAATAAATGTTTTTATTAATTATTTATCAGTCTTCAGTGTTTTAGTGCCATACTGAGTTAGCATAACTTTCTGAATAAATTATTCAGCTTTTCACAGTTCAGCCCAAGCACAGCACGGCTCAGAAGAGATGACAAACCTGCGACATACAGCACGTACCCACTAAACCCCTTCCCTCTATGGGCTCTTGATATTTTAATCACATTTCTACTCGGGGATGCACTCCTTAGCATCATGCAGTGTAAATTAGAAGAGCTCAGTCATAAATACTATAGAAATTCAGCAGCTGTCCCAGTTGTTGGCACAACAACAAACTGAAGGAACCACTGGAAGGAGGAGGAGGTCCCAGCACCCGAGATGCTCCCGCAGGCCAGCCAGGCTGGCTTGGGCTCCTTGCCCTGACCCTCCTGGCAGTCTCACTTCCCACCTGCAGGGAAGTACTCCCTCATGAACCATTGTCTTGTGGCCTGAGGCTATGGCATTTTCGTCATTTGCCAGATTCATGTTTTCCACACTTGATACTGCAGCTCTGAAGAATCTTGCACACGTACAAAAGGCCAGTTTAAAATCCTACCAAGCTTATGGCCTCGGTGGTGCTGTACAGCCACGAACTCCAGAAGCTCACTGTGTATTACGGTGCTTAAAAATAAAAGAGGGAGCCATAAAATGCAAACGCCTGAGAAAAAAAAAAATGACGCATAATGCAATCTAGAGGAGAGGGTTTTTGAGCATTTCCTTCTGCAGAGTTACCTTCGATGGAACAACCTCTCCTGTCAAGGCACGGGGAGAGCAAACTGTGCCCAACTCGTTCCTGCAGCTCTGCAGGTCCTGGCTGCACCCAGCCACGACCCAGAGCAGCTCAGCACAGCACTGCAGCGAGGGCAGAAATTGCAATGCACCCTGCGTTGCTGAATAAGGCACCTTCATCCACCTCCTGCACAAATCAATCAATCCCTGATTCAATTTACATAGGCACAGTCCCCGGGCAGAGGGAGGATTTGGTTCATCATACAAATTACTCCCCACAAAGGGATAAGAGCGTCCTGCTTGAAGCAAACAACAGGCTGCACATTACTGGGAAAAGCTGCTGCCTTGGCCTCCTGAGATCCTCAAGAATGTGCCTGCAGCCTGGGATTTCTGTTGTGCCCAAGGAATCTCCTGCTTCAGGCACTTCACTCTCCTCAGCTCCTTTTCTGTGCCTCCGGCAAGCACAACCACCCAAACCAACCCCAGCCAATCTGCAGTGGCAAAGCACAAAACCCAGATAAAGGGAGAAAGAGGCAACAAAAAAAACAAACCCAAAACCAACTTCCTAATGGATTATAAATTATAGAAAGAACATTCTTTGCTATGTAATTAATGGAAATTTACTATTTTTAAGCTTCCTGAGGGAAATTTTCCATGTCAAATCAATTTGTAGGTAGGACCCAAGAGGCAGAAAATCACAACTGCTTCAGTATGCTTCTTCATTACACTGTTTCTGGGGGTTTAATTTTCAGTCACGTTCTTTGGTGACTTTGATCTTTGATGACAGTGTTAACTCTATTTGGTTCTCAGTACTGCATTGATTTTAAAAAGCCTTTTGAGATACCCTCACTAATTATTTCAGTGGAAGTTTAATTAAATCTTGTCACACAGGAATAAGCTGCTTCTTGGAATAGCTGCTAAACATTATACAGCATGTAATTGGAGAAAAAGGAGGATGGATAATTATAGTTGGACAGACAAGCACATGAAGAAAAAGCAGAAAGCTATTTCTAAATATGAATTTAAGTGCAAGTGTCTGTGAACCTTCTCAGCCTCCTTTGTGCACAGAAGCAGCAGACTTCTTGCGTTTGTTCTGTTTTCCATCTAGATATTTCTACATCAACACTTCCATTCCCAGATCTCATCCTAATTTCTGCAACAGAAAATTGCAGGCAACTTTGTAATATACAAATTTCTCAAGATTCCTATTGGAAAGGAATTATTAACATTTATTAACATATTAACATAGTCAAGAATACCTCAGGAGTGGACATCTTCCTTCAGACAGCTGCTCTGCTCATGTTTATTTTAACAAAACAGCAAAAAATAAGTTGTAATCATTTCTTTTTAATGAAATTCTTGTGCCCACAATTCCTCCCTGTTGATCTGTAACTGCCTTATTTTCCATATGGAGTCCCATAAATTCATAAATAAAGGATATTAGATTGTAGCAGAGATTGACTTTATTCCTCAGCCAGCTATACACAACAATGAGGCCAGTTATTTCTTTCTGCAAAAGATTTCACTGTCTTTCTATTTCCTTCTGGTTCTTTGATTCCCTAGAGCAATTAATAAGTCTTTTACTACAGGTATTTCACCCAGCTCTAATGTTGAAGGTCACATGCATATATTTCATATTGAGCCAGCAGCTAGTTAGTATTTTCCACTTGGAAAACTCAGCAAAAAAAGAAATAAATCTATATGCCTTAAGTTAAGCACATCCTTTTTGCAAGCCAATCTATTTTCATATTAACTGGTATAAAGATGGCATTCATACATAAATACCATACTTTTATGATGATGCCAATATTTATTTTTGGGGAAAAAGAAAGATGACCTGATTCTGAATGAGCTTTAAGAGCAGAAGAACCTGTTTAGAAGGTGCATCAACCAGAACAAGACAGCAAAAAGTAAAACTAAAGCTTAATGGTAAAAGAAATGACACAGCAAAATGTATTCACTTCCTAATCTGAACTTTAATACATGAACTGTGTAAGACTGCAGGATCAGACAAAGTTCCCTAGAGATTGAATGAAAGCCTCAAGAGGTTTGAATGATAAACAAAAATGGTCAAACTGGACTCAACAGAAGGAAAGCAACACCATCTGCTTTGAGGGGGAGGGTAACAGCAGTGGCAGCAACCAGCAAAGACAAGAGCGGAACAGGAAAGCCAGGCCTCGGTCTATGTTCTAACAAACCCCCTAAGGGAAATTAAGGACTTGAACAAGGCACTACTTTTAATCTCATTAATACATCTGCAATATGGCTGGAACATTCAAAAACAGGAATTTGCTTTCCAGCCCTTGAACAAATGCGTGTGGCCATCTGGAGAGATTTTTCTTCATCCAAATGGGCTGGAAAGTCTCTGAGAATAAACACTCCTGCTTGGAAATTAAAAATAAAACCTCTGTCATCAGCACTTCTTTGACACCTTTCTCAGGTCTAGCAGAAGCACCGCAGGGCAAAAGTTTGTTTCTTGTTTAAAAAGAAGAGAAAAAAAATAGCACTTCCTCATGTTACTTTTGAAGCATTCTAATAAATGTGATAGGACTTGTATCCCCTGTACAAAGATGTGGGGGCTCTCTAAATCCCCCCCAGCAAGGGTCTAATTATCAGGTTCTGCAGAACTACATCACTCTTCCTCATTATGTTGCACAATAGCTTTTCCCTCTGTACATTACCTTTATTCTACTCCTGTTAATTATTATCTTGTGTTCTTACTATAGGCCTCTGACCTCTGAAATAAATCTAACAAATCCTTTAAAACTCATCACCTCTAAAGCAGTATCCAAGCTTTTCTGTCACACTCATCCTACCTGAGAGAGCTTCCAGCAGGATGTATACTATGGCTAAACTCAGTAACAAACCTTTCAGACCAGCTGACCTCGTGTCTGATCACTCCCAGTGGATTTTCACATCACAATAAGAGAATTCAGTTGGTTTATTTCAAAGTAAAGATTCAGACGACTGATCTCTCCTGTGAGAAGTTTACTTTTCCCACAGGTTGTTCTCAAGTTCTTGCAGGCAGCGCAAGGCTGATCCTGCAGAACCCAGCTCCCAGCCCAGCTCCGACCCCTGCATGAGGCCAAGTCCCCCTGGCCGTCGCTGCAGCATGACAGGGACGTTATTAGTGCAGTTATTATTGGAGTTAGGGATGTCGGGGGATGGCGAATGGATCATCTGCCCTTCTGTCACCAGGGATCAGCAGACACACTGGAGTTACTGATTAGGTCAGCACAACTGCACAGCTCCAGGCTGGGGAATCTGTATCACCCTTTATTCTCTGTGGGTTTGGAGCTTCCCACAGATTAACCTCTTCAGGCTGGGGCTGAAACATCCTCCAAACACATGCTGTAGCTGTACTCACAAGAGTTTTCTTGAATTGTTTTTTCCTAGTTCCCCTTTCCTTTCCAGGAACAGCCGGGCTGATACCAACAGATCAGCGTGCCCGTGAGCCGAGGAATAACTGGACCGGCGGATGCTGGAAAATATCACCCTCCTGAACTGAACTCTGCCGTACTGACAGCGTGACTTCGGGAAAGTCGTTTATTGTGTCTCTGCCTAATCACCATTTTACAGAAAGTGCCATCATGTTTTACTCACACACTCAGCTCCTGGGGGTAGGAGTCCCATACCATACGTTCCTGGGGTACCACCTACGTTTTCAGTTGTGGGTACTGGAATTCAAAGGTGTAAGTAACTATGGAAGGGAAATAGGTAAAACAACTGTATAGAAGGACAGAAAAGAGAAAATTGTTTTTATTTCTCTTAGCCATGTTCAACCAAAATAACTTTGGGTGTTACTTTGTTTAAAAAAGAAACCATAATATTTCAACATTTGCTGACAGTATGATCCTCAAATTGTGTCTCTCTTGTTGCATAAAACTTAGCAAAACTGCGGAACCAGATATCACTCCTGTTCTGACTCTGAAGTACAGTATAATTTATGTGTTTCTAACCTCTCTGAGACTGGCATTTCTTAATTAAAAAACAAATCAAACCAGAACAGTAATGGGAAGATAAAAATACCCCAAAGTAAACAGTTCTACCAAATCAGATATGAAAGGGAAGAAAAGTCTGCAGAGCTCTATTATGGAGACTGATTATTAGCAAATATATAAGCACATAGAAAAGTCCTTCATCTTGATCAGAGTAGGAACAACGCAGACCTCTGTAGAAATAATGCCAGAAGGGATTTTCCTCCATGGTTCTGTGGGAGCAGCAGGCAATGACCCTTCACAAACTATTTGTTTGACTTCGCATGTAGTGAAGAACAACAGTCCCTGCAACATAATTTCTGATTTCTCTGCTAAGCTGTTCGAGACCTCCAGAAGGACACTCAGCAATTTGTTCAGCTGAGCAGCAAACAACCCCTGCACACAGCAGGAACATGTGCAAAGCAAACTCCACCTGCATGTTCCTCTCCAAATTGCCAGAGGCTGTTAGAACAACTGCATCTCATTTTTCAAAAGGAGAACAAAAACCACACCACCACAGGAATATTGCATCATTTTCCAGAACAAGTTGTTAGAGCTCCCCATTAACAGAAAGTACCATCTGATGTACCGTCAATAACTAAAATTAAACTCACATTTAACACAGCAATAACAAAGCAGGCAGACAAGCCCCAGTTTGTTCTTCGCAAACATGTTTAAGTTAGAAGCTAATACAGGTATTCCAGCACCTGCTCCTGCCTGTGTTGTCCCTACAAGTTCTGATTTGTCACTAATGCATCCCACCAAGAGCAGCCACAGTCATGCCTGAGAATGTTTTATCCAGTGTCTGTGGAAGGATTAAGGAAAATGCATAGAGTGTAGTTCACAAAAAATTAAAAAGTAAAAAAAAAGACAATTTGCATAGCAAAGTGTTCATATTGAGGAATTCTAGGATATTGTAGAATCAAAAGACAAATTAATAGATTTCACATTGATCAGTTTTATTGTTCACAGAATTGCCCAAAGCTCCTTTGGAGCAGTGGGTAATAACTTATTCTCCCTTTAAGTAAATTATTTCCTGATGCTTAAGGTGAGTTTTTGCAGGAGGTGGCAGGAGTCTGGAATAACCTCTGCAATCTGTGAGAGTGTGATATTATGATATGGAAAACAGGAATCGTGATATATCAATCACCTACACCCAGGATAGAGTTTCTTGATTTCTGTTAAGTAACAGGAAAAATACACTCACAGAAATGCAGAGCCAAGAAAGTACTTTTTAAAGTGTTTTTCAGTCATTTGTTTTGTTACTTAAAAGACATCTAAGGGGATTTTCAGTCTACAGTCTCCCTTCTGAAAAATTTTTTAGGCAAAAATCTGCTAACTATTGTATGGTCACAAACTGTACAGTATCAACAAGGGGGAATGTAGAGAAGGGCAGTGTCTGTTATCTGTATGACCCTGTCAACGAAATGGTTTGCAAAAGAGAAGAGAGACCCCTACCTCTGTTATCTGTGAATTTTACTGCATTTCACAGAACCTTGCAGAGACAGATCTTTATGACTAATGACAAAATGAAATTATAGAATCATCTAGGTTGAAAAATACTTTTAAGATAGTTGAGTCCAACTGTTAACCTATTTTTTAAAGTTTTGCAGGCCAGTTGTTGGCCTGCAGCAATAGCAGAGATTATTATGGTAAAGACAAAGAATTCCATCTCAAAACAATTGAGTTGTTGTTCTTAGAAGCGTAGAACCATTTCGTTTGAAAGGAGCTCTAAGATCACCAAATCAATCATTAACTGCCACATCCACCCCTAAACCATGTCCCCGTAAATGCCTCCAGGGATGGTGACTCCAGCGCTGCCCCGGCCAGCCTGTTCCAATGCGTGACAATCCTCTGGGGAAGAAATTTTCCCTAACACCCAAATCAATCTACACACATCTACTCCACCCCACTCCAGCACAACTTGAGGCCGTTTCCTCTCATCTCATTGCTTGTTCCCTGGCAGCAAAGCCTGACCCCACCTGGCTCCAGCCTCTTGTCACGGAGCTGGGGAGAGGTAACCCTTTCCTCCAGGATAAACACCCCCAGCTCCCTCCGCTGCTGCTCATCAGATTTGTGCTTCCATTTAAAATTATTTTATTACCAATCTTTCTTCACATTTGTGTCTACCCCAACCCAAGCAGAGCATGTACCACTCAGGAAAAAGCAAAACCCACAAATCTTTGTAACTGAGATGTTCTGTGGGAAGCCAAAGATGTTTTGAAAGAAAAATATCTGAGGAATAGTCTCTGCCAGAATCCTTCCCAGGACCATTTCCCTCCCAGGACATTGTAGCTCAGTTGCATCTAGACTCATCTGTGATTAATGAGTTAAAAATGCCTGAAATGTATAGAATTACTGCTCATTAGTAGGGTGGTGTTTTGGTCTTTGTTTTTTGTTTTTCCAGAAATTGTTTAGCCATAACTTCTCCACATTAACTGAAATATCAATTTTATGTGAAAAAAATCATAGCAGCACCTCACACAGTAAATTTCTTAGGAGAGTCAGATAGTTATTTGCCCAAACATAATTAAGAAAGAATACACACCTATTTTATAGAAGCAGAAAACATTAAAGAACCTGGTTTATAGCCACAGTCATTGTGTCGCAGTGTTAACCTCAGGGTATGTTGAGCTGAGGGACACTTTATGTGAAATCAATGCCTGTTGTGTACACACGGCTTTTTCGAATATTAGTGTACAGACTGACGCGTGTTTTAATGGAAATGTCATTTACTGCATGCAGCCAGCCCTAACACTATTGAAAGATGATTATATTTGCACTAATCGTGTTACCATGCTGCAGGTACAGGCTTGTAATCTCAAAGCTGCAATGTCTCAAGAGCAGTAGCCTCAGACAGATGGAATTACCAGGGACTGATACTCAGTTAATACCCCTCTACAAATTAGGAATGAGACCTGGCACCTCTGTTGTGCCGCAGCCGCCGGAGTGTAAATCCTCCGCTCGCAGAGGCACTGCAGGAATACAAAGGATTTGGCAGAAATAATTAATTGTCGCGTTTGTCACTACTTACCTCTATTCAGTAAATTGTGGGCCGCACCTAAAGCCACTAAAGACAGCTTGTCCGGTAACACTTCAGAGAAAAGTAGCTGTTACAAGGCTAAATGCCAACACCAAAAGTGTCAAAAAGCTGTTTAAACCCAGTTTACACTCAGAGCTCCACAGCCTGCTGCCCTTCCCAGGGACGGCAAGAACGGCCCTTAGGAAGGATCCGGGAACCTGTAGGATAAGCTAATTAAACCCAGTTAAGTACTGAACAACCTTAAATCAGGAAAAAAGCTGAATGAGGTTAAGCAGGAATTCGAAGGTCAATACTCAGGCGTACAGGTCCAGATGTTCAATCGGGACATTATTAATGCAACTTTGTTTTTTTTACACAGCTGTAGAAGCAAACATATATTTGTTTATAAAGACAGAGGGGCTGGTGCTGGATGGTGCTGAATATTCTCAGATGCCCTGAAAAGGGTGGTGTTAAAAAGAGATCTGTGATACGCTGAGGAAAGCCTATTTTGCAAACCCTGAATTGCCCACAACTCTTTTTAATGTGTACAAACCTCCACATGTTTTGTGTTAAATAACACAGAGGATCAGTGCAGATCGCAAAGATGTGCCTGTGCTGCTATTTCTCTGTCTCATTTGCTTATTTGGGGCACGCTTAGTCATAATTAACAATATTGATGGGATGTTTAAACAATTTCTGTATGGATTTGCCCACAGGGCTCCCAGCAAACTATCTCTTCCTGTTCAAACGAGCAAAACAATTCATGAGTTTTCACCAGACACACACATTTTAACCGTCTTTTAATGACAGAATAATGAATATTTTATGGCTGCAGCTTCTGCTTTAAATGAGATATTTTTATTGATGTTGGGATTGTCCTGTAACGGTTTCATTTCAAAGCTGGTAGGATTATAATTAGGTATTTTTCTAAATGTTTGGTACTTTTTCTGATCATTCTGATAGGTACAATTTTCTCATAGCTGAATATGCCAATCATTAAAATGACTCAGTTGTACAGCAAATAGATCTGTTTGATCAAAAATGCAGTGTAACAGATTATGAATCTTTTAAAAATTGTTTTTCAAACGTGTATTCACATCTTTGAACATACTTTTAAAATACACATTACAACAGGACCAGCAAACTCATACTTTGAATAACACGTCCAATTTTTGTTAGTTTCACTCACAAAAACTTAGTTTTATGCCACAAGGAAAAACGAGAGAATTTTATAATGTCAATGTTCAGAAAAGATTCTGCATTAAACAACAGCAGAACTGGCCATCTGGAAAGAAATGTACAATCTCCATAAATCTATTAAATTCGGGAAATGGGTGAGTTCTAGACACTGATTTTTTTCTCTTAAGAATATCATGTTCTAACAATTTTGCAAGTACACACAGACATGTCTGTCAGGAATTAAGAGAAAGTAGATTGTAGCACCAAGATCACCGGACAACTCCCTAGTTTGGTGAAAATCCATATATACCACACAGGACACGAGGGAATTTGTACTTGTGGCGTTAGGGCTTTATGAAAGCAGTATTTGTGCAGGAGAGGGAGGAGCATGGGGACAGCTCATAGATTTCTGAGCTTTGCTCAGGCAGACGTTCCCATTGCCATAACCCCTGACATGGGAGCACAGTTAAGTCTTGTCTTCCCTTTCCACTTTTCTCCATGTCCCACTGTCTGTGTGATGTCTCCCCACACCCTATTTCCCATCAAGACAGACAACCAGATTCTTTTGAAATGAAAAAAACCAACCACAACAACTCAGAATTATTTAGAGGCATAAAAAAAGTAATAATTTTTTTCCTGAATGAGTGCTTTATTACAGTGAAAGCCAGCAGAAAACCTGAGTAGCACACAAATCCTGAGAAAGATAGCTGTGTCTTGGCCCTAATCCTCAGGGTAAGATGGACAAACACAGCTAAAACTGGGCCTTGAGCAACAGCACAGCACCCTCCTTGCTCAGGGCAATGGGAGCCCCTGGGCTTGGTCCATTCTCCTTCCCCAAAAGCTGGTGTTGCTTTTGACACCAAAGCAGAGCCCTCTGAGTGCCCTGGGCAGGCGGTGCAGAGGCTCTGAGACTGTGCGAGGAGCACCGAGGCACCAGTAACCCCGGGGCACTGATGCTGTTCAGCTGGACATGGTACAGTCCCAGCTGCTATCCCAGAGAGAATGAACCAGTTATACCTGCCTGAAATCCAAAGGATCCTGTGAGAAAAAGGTGTGTCACAGAAACGTGACACTGACAGAGGGAGTGTTATTACCTGGCCACCAAACTGGACGTGGGAAAGGGTCACCAAGAGGCTTGATCTCAGCACACCGGTGTGGTCACTAAATACCTCTTACAGTAGCAGTCATTTCCTGGACAGCAGCAGAGCAATGTGACCCTTATTAAACCTACCCCATCAACTGGAAATCACTACTATGGTTATGTGGTTATGATTATTAAGATAATTAAAATAAAACAACTCAGTAAAAGATCCCATCAAGTCTGACCTTGAATAATTAGGTTTCTAATGCACAGTAAAGCCACTCACAACGAGAGAAATTCAGAAGTTTTTCTTGCAGGCAGAATTTAAAGGAAACACATTGCTTTTCAGTGTATTTAATTTTCAATATGGAGTCTGCAATGAGCTGCTAATAATCATGCACTATGCCATCGGGTTTTGCACCTATTTACATATAAATAGTCCAGACCTGACTTGGCTACCAACAGTGGTTAATTTAATTTATTGTCCTTTGGCAAGTGAATAGTCATTGGTTTTCTAGCGCTTTTAACCTTAGCAAACCCTTGGGAAATAAAAATTAGATTGAAAGAAAATTACTACTGGTGGAGAACAGCAAGAAAGTGACAGTAGTATATATAAACCTCAGGCAGCAGTGGAATAAAGTGTCATATTATTGTATGCTGTCTTCTGAAGTTCAATATTGCTTTCTTGAGTTACACTTCTGTAATTTTTTCCAAGTAAGTCTTCTTGCTTTGGGGACTTTTGCATCTAACTTCATGTTTTTCAGCCAGGAAGAGGGATTAACCTACTTACCATTAAAAAAACATATCAGAACTCATAAGCATTAGCCAGCAATGTGCAACCACCAACAGCTAAATAAGGTGACAGCTATCGAGCACTAATGACTGAGTATCAGAGTAAGACCAATGGATCACCTCTCCTGTACCACCTGTAGGAGAACACCTGAAGGGCCCATTTCAGTCCCTGGGGTCAAATGAGAAAACACAAAGCCCTGAAGCACTGCTTGCTTCCCTCCTGGCACAGGCACAGCTGGCTGCTGCCTTCCCTTGGAACGCAGAGTGCTCTGCTGAGGGTGTCCATGGTGAACCGAGATCATGGGGAGCAGGACTACAGCAATAGGAACAACAGGTACTGCAGTATTCTTGCAACAAATAGTCTGGGGAAAGAAATAACCTTTTGGAATTCCTGACAGCGCGTGTGTCCACAAAACCGCTGCACAATTCGTTTTCCAGAATTAAAAGAGTGAATCACTTCAGATGGGAGGGAAGTTAGAGGTTTGTTTTGTTCTGTTGTCAAAGTCAAACATGTCTGAACTCCACAAACATGGCAGCAGGTTTAGAAAATGGGAAGTCCTGAAATGTGGAAAAAATTTAATACAGTTTTTGTGTCAATACATTTAAAGTAAAGTATTTTTATGTCAATACATTTTAGGTGAAGTATTTTTATGCCACAAGTTTGTTACCAGCAATGGGTTTTTTTCATCCCACAGGAGATTTTTGTTTAAAAAAGGAAAATCAATAACCATTGTTCAAGAAAATAAACTCAGTTTTCAGCTTGGAAGTGATTTCCTTTTCTGCACTTCTCCGAAATCATATTTTACTTCCCAGTCACCTTCAGAGAATAATTTCCAAAAATAAACTTTTATATTCCTGATGTTAAAAGCATAAACATATTGTAAGTATCTGGAAGAAATGAACCAGTATTGTGTGCCTTGACATGATCCTTACTGGTTTGTTTCAGGTGCTGTCAGCTATTTTAGCAGAGGATGAGTCACTGCATGAAATGCAAATCCTATTTCATTTCTCATCAGTCATGATTCACCCTGAATTTTCTAAGATTTTAGCAAGTTGCTATATTATGCATTAGGTACTTAGGCTATTTGTTCAATAATGCAGCATCACTTTATCCCTTAAGTGTAAGTGACTAAAACCCTCTGCGAAGCAAGAGAACATTAACAGTTCCTTTTTGCAGGTGGGAGCTGTGTCAGAGATCTCACTCCAGGAGATATTTAGGGTAGGTGCAGGCATTTCACCAGGAGGAAACGTGGGACGCGTGACTTCCAGCGAAGCCAAATGCCGCCAGAGCATCGAGACCGCTCCGGGCTGGCCTGATGCAGCTCAGGGCCCGGGGGTCACTCTGCACATTTTCAGATGCAGCCTCGCAAGGGGGATTATGCCGGCGCTGCTGAGTCACTTCCCAGCATGGAGCAGCTTGCTTTGCTTCCAGCGGGCCCAGCAGCACGCCACAGCTGTGCTGCTGCAATTTAACCCTGCCCGGCATCCCAAAAGCTTCACTTTAAAGGCAGCTTGGCAATGCCCACGCTGGGCTCAAAGCATTGCTTTGACTGTGGTACTGGCATATTTGACCAGTAAAACTGGTCCAGTTCCTCTCGACTTTTGAATGGTTTTTGACTAAACACTTAATTTCCACTGAATCAACAGCTTTTCAGAAAATAAACATTTTCAACATAAAGAAAATCTTGTTTTGGAAAATCAAATTTAGTTATTTCACCTGAAGCTAATGTGGTGGTGACCTGTCATTGAACTGAACTGGTATGCTTAATTCAAGATCAGCAGGTGCAACAAATACGACCCGACAGGAGCACCAGGGAACGTGGTACTTTGGGCAACTGAATTTGTGTACTAAACTAACTTAAGAATAACTTTAATTTCATTTAATAGAAAATAAAATTTTCCTTGAATGGTAAATAGTGCCATTTCCTAATCTATTTTTAAAAGTTTTCATTCTATTAGGGGGAAAAAGCATTAATTTTCAATCTTTTCAAACAATTGGGGCTGAAATTTTTCACAGAAAATAAATTGTACATCCTGGTGAATATTTTGAAAAGGAACTTAGGACTCCAATCCTACTGAAAGTAGCTGAAATTATCACCTGTGTTACTTTTGAAAGTGTGAGAAAGCTCCTGTCCATCCTAGACATTTTCTGTGCGTTTACTGCTATTGTGTTCCGTGAGTTACACATTAAAACCAGAGCAAACCCAACCACTAAAACCAGGTTTCATGTCATACCTCTGCTCTGAAATCTCTAATGACAATTCTTTGCTCAGGATCACCCTCTCTTAAGGGCTGCATGGAGCTGAGCTGCTGGTGATGACTTCACTCCCTTTTTGCTGAAGAAGCCATTACATACAGGGGTTTGATTGCACCATTTCGTCAGCAGACAGGAGTCCTGTTACCAGTTTGGCCTTGATAAAAATGGTATGAGCCACAGCAGCTTCCAAATACAAGATTTACTACAAATTAGGATCTGAATGGAATGAACCAAACAGCAGACAGAGAGGATTATGAGTCTGTGGCTGTATTCTGACATATATTGGATTATTAGGATTTGCATTCATTAGGAAAGTTAGACTGGCATTTGCACGAGCACGATATATTGTGCAGCTCGTTTGGAAGTCCTATAGGTAATAGGAGAGGGGTGATCATAAGCTGCCTTTTCTGACGAGCAGCTGTAGGTTTTGCAGACTTTGACATTGCTGGTGGCTTGTTCTGCTGAGCACAGCTCTGATCCTCCCCACACCCTCTGCTCCCAGATGGCACTGATGGGGTTTAACCGATATAGGGGGCTCCCTGCACGGAACTTGGTAAAAACTAACCCTGTGTTATGAAAACTAGAAGTTTTCATAAAATATATTGACATTGAGGGTCAAATCAGAGCTTCAGCTAAACTCCTGTGTAAAATGCAACTCATACTGAGGTGCATGGGCTGTATCACAGTAATGACAGGCAAGGCTGTAAAGTGGAGATGTGATCTGCACTGTTATAGGTGGTTAAATCAGTGACTCAATAAATCAGAATCTATAGAAGAAGAGTCCTACTCTTTATCTATTAATTTGCTTGCTACATATTTGGATAGACCATGAAAGCTACTTAAATGGCCCCTGAGGTCCTTGGCTGTAGGCATCTTTAAGTTTGACTTGCACATAACAGAATTCAACATCATCTTAGGATCTCAAATGCATTAGTCTTCAAATTAAATTCTGATGATGATGATTTACAGCCTGGAAAATCCTTTCACCCCCACTGAGGGTGGCATGGCAGGCAGGTAGACTCAGAGCTCCTCAGAGAAACCTGAAGTGCTTCCTGAGGAAGAGCTGTGCTCTGTGTCCTGCCTGACCGCTGGAGCCAGTGTGAGGTGCTGAAACAACGGAGGCATAACAGCACAATGCAGGGGGCAAAGCAAGCAAGGGGAAAGCAGAGAAAACAGAAAACTGGAACCAAGTTCTGGGGAAGGACAAACACAGAGGATTATACTGCTAAATGCATTTTCAAGACAGGTGAATAATAAGCTCTTATTGGTGAAATGCTGCTCTTTTAGCCTTCAATATTTAAAGGATTTATGAAGGCTTATTATTAGGGGCTGCACTAACAGAGTCTTCGTGGGTCCACACTCCACCAGTCCATCTCCCGGTGTGGACATTTTACTTTCTTTTCTTTCAAAGTTAGTAAAATAACAAAATAATAGAATCCCCATACGCTTTACTGAGTTAAAAGGGTAATTAACTGTGGGAGCAAGAGGCAAAAAGAAAGAAACCTCAAGCTTAAGCTCTTTGATTGCAGAGAGAAGCAGGACGATTATCAGCATTAATACAGAGAGATCAGAAGCCTCAATATGAAGGTATTAAAAATGCACACAATATTGATCAACAGGTTTACCATAATTATGTAGTAGAAGCCAATTCAGCCAACTGTGCTTTCAGACTTTCCGGGTGATGTGTCTCCCAGCTCAGGAAATACAGACTGATGCTATGAATCCTGGCTGACAGCTTCATTTGAGTAATTTGCCACAGCACACTGACATTTTATGAAAGCTCACGAGAAGACACGTTGACATTAGTGGGGGAGACTCTTGCTTTCAGCAGGCACTGGATAAAGTAATAGGTGTTACTTCTGATAAGATGGTGGGAGACCCTGTAAAATCCACAGTAGCAGCTTCCAAATTTTCAGTAAATGAAAATGAGTGGGAGTTGTGCACCTGAGCCTCCCTTTGTGCTTTTGAATGCTCCCCTTCTTTACTACACTAAACACTTGTCAGCATGGAATGTCAGGGGAGAAGCATGCAGGATGCTTCACCTCTGCTCTGATACATCTCCCCCAGGTAACTTAGCTCTCTCTCTTCACTTTCCTACTCTAGTTTCTTTTCTCAGTCAATAATTTTCCCCAGTCCCTCCTCCCACCTTAACCTCTCTATGGAGCTATTTCCTACTGTTTCCACCAGTGGATCCAGGAGCTATTGCCCTGCTAACCAAGATAAAGTTTCTCTCTCACTGTGAGTCTCACTTCCCAGACTTCCTTCCCAGCCTGTTCAACTCTTAGGATGTGGTATTGTCTTTTTTGATTTTGAGTCAGAAAGTGAATCCCTGACAGCAAGGGAGACAGGCTCTTATCCAGTGCTTTGTTCACCCATACAGGAGCCTACAGTACCTCAGAAAAAATATTACAGGGAAGAGACCCGGGCAGTAATTTGCAGAGATGGTGCATCTTTACTCTGCTAACCTGTAAGAGTCATGAAAACCTGGAGCAGAGCATCAAGGAACTGAGCAAGCCACGGGGTCTCTTCAACCTCTCGCCCTTCCCCAGAGTTTGGCTGCTTGTGCTGCAGGCCAGCTTGGATGTGGAGCAGCTGTATAGTTTTGGGTCTGACTGACGTGTGCAGAGAAGCTGTGAGAAGCTTTGGTTGCCACCAGCAGCCCTGTCCTGTTCCTCACCCCGTGGGACGTGTGGGCGAGGACGCTGCCCCTGCCCCAGCCCCGACAGCCTGAGCAGTGCTGGCCTGAGGAGCAGCTCGGCACAGAGCAGCTCTGCAAAACCTGGCAGCTGAACCTCATACCAGCACTGCCCAAGCACCCTTTATCAAAGGCTTAAGACTGAATCCATTCAGGCACTCAGCAAAAGGAACATCCCTAATAGCCTTCAGCCATTCAAGCCCGTGTCCCAGAGAGCAAGGCAGCCACGAGCTCCAAGTTGTGTCAACAGACCCTTTCCAGAATGCCAAACAATACATTTTTCTCTCCCATTCAATTCTTGTGTCTTAACAGCAGTAACTAAAATAAAACAAAATAAAATAAATCAGCCTGTATGGTTCCAGTTTGCACAGTTTAACCATCAGGAGGGGAGCACTTGACAGGAGGAAACAGAGCAACACAGGATGGGCTACATGCAAACCCAAGAATCTGTGATAGTTTTCCATTCCTATTTGGTTCACATTTCTGTTTACAGGTATTGCAACTTTTTATGCTTTTTCTTTATAGAGTTATTGGCCAGACTCACCTTTTGTTCCCTTTTATAATACAGATATGTGGTCCTGATCTGTACATTCTCCGTCTCTTTGCGGCTAACAGTGATGCTGAAGTGCCATGGTTCCCTTCATTTAAGGCAAACTCAAGGCAGAACTTAATCCCTGAACTGGACCCAAAGACCACTGAAATCAAAACAAATATTCTGATTCGTCCCAGTGAGATCTGAATCAGCCTAGTAAAGAACACTTTCCACAGAAGCGAGCATAGGATTAACTCCCTTATCAAAAAGGCACTCCAAAGCACATTTGTTATTAATTCTGCTTCCTCCTTAATCCCACCCTAAATAGTTCCAGCTTCACTTCATTGTCTCCTTGAAAAGTTAAAACTTCCAGAGGTTTTGAAGACACCCTTTGTCAAAGGATTACTGGAGGCACCGGTGGAAATTTAGGCATCATTAATTAGACCAGGAAAATGAATTCCTATAAAAATTGCCCATCTGTGAGTGTTAATTTAGCAGCAAGTAGTTATTTTTCTCTGCTGGAAAGGTAGATCGAAAGCAAGCTGAGAAAATAAAAGACACAAGAAAATAAGACAGGAAAAACAGTATGAAGCTTATCAGTAGAAAATGTTAATTACATTTTAAAGCCTTTAGTCACCTAAGCTTCTGTGTACAATAGAAATAGAACAGTCCAAATTATCTCTGCATTTTTTAAAAAACTGTGATTACAGTTCTATTTGTTCTTTTCTCTCATTATCTTTAACTGGAGAAATATCAAACACCTCAAATTTCTGGACATTGTTTTGTCACTTTTAACCTAATTTCTTGTGTGTGCATTCTAATGAACACACCGCCAGAGGTGTGTGCAGCCATGTGAAACGTGGAACCAGATGACTGCAAGCCACTGGTGGCTGTTCAGCACTGATCAAAAGAGCTCCCACCAGTCTCAGGCTACAGGTATCAGCAATGAATCCTCCACCTTCCCCAAGACATCATTGCAGACTCCTTCAGAGCAGAGGCTGGTAAGGTGCACAGAGGGCTGAGCCAAAATATCCCTTCAGAGCACAGTGGACTTCATTACTGCTGTGGGTTTCACTGACAGACAAACACTGTCTGCCCAGGAGAATAAAGAGAGGTCTCAGCATCTCTCTCTCTCTGGCTTAATCAAATCGTGTGGGCAGAGTTGCTGGGCCTCAAAAAGCTAATACCCATTTGATGAGTCTGTATGATCGCCTCAGCAATGGATATTGCTGTGGCAGTGGACAGAAACATTGCACGTGTGCACTGAGTGAAACCAAGGGCCCTTCTGCCACAGGCTGCTGCAAGGATGTTGCATGAAATACTAAAAAAAACCTTTTAGCCTGGAGTCCTTACTGGGTCACCTCAGCCTTCAGCTATCCTGCCAGCTCAGTCCTCTCCTTGGGATGTAATTAAATAAGAGCAAAATGGTATGAACCTGCTAATGGCTTCACATTGCCCAGAAGGAAGTCACTGGATTACCCTGGGATGCCTGCTCTGATTAGAAATAGCCCTGCCTTGACTGCGGCACTTCGTTTGGCACAGAGATAACAGGGTATGAGCACTGGAACTGAACAGCGTTAAAGGGAAACCACCGCAGAATATGCTGTTGCAAAGAAGATTAGTGAAGGGTAAAAGGATCACAGACCCTACCCCCACTCCCTCCTGAAAGACCTACAGACAGTCTGATCAGGTGGGCTGGTGTTTTCAGCTGAGTGCAGTTACCTGGGGGTGAATCAACAGGGCCCAGAGCCCAGACCAGCTCTCAGGGGTAGAAACGATAGTTTGTTCCACCAACACAGTCTGACATATGCTGTGAAGCCACTTTTTAAGTCAAGCTCTAAATATCTGAAAGTTAGCAGAAAAATCTCTCCTTGGGCAAGATTATTCAACCTCTGCCTGTCTGCATCTTAGTCACAGGATCTCCACCCTCCTCAGGCCAAGCTTCACTGCTTCCTTTCTATTTCAAATCTCCACGGAAATCTCTATCAAGTGCTGACTGCATGGAGCTGCAGTCTATCCTTAACCTGCACATGACTTCTGTTCCTGGTCTCCAGCATATGATCAGATGTGTTTAGCCCAAGCAGCTGCTCTCCAGAGCCCTGTACTCCTGCCGTGCTGCTAAACCAGGACCACCACTGGTACCCAATCCCCAGCCAGATGGCTCCCTCCTTGCATTCATCATTCAGCTGTCCCTTTTCCTGACAGCCACAATTGGTTCTCTGGGCTGTTAATGGTGGAATTTGGTAATAAAGTGCATGTTATTTGATTCTGAACAGGCAATTAGACTTCCTCATTTCATTTTCAGGGCTTTAACTGCCTGACTTGACACTAATGTGAATCAACCAGCATCCCACTCTGCTATGCCACTACCATTAATGCCAGTGCAATGTGCACAATAATTTTGATATAATATATCACTGGCAGCTCATCTCCATATCATTCACCTTTTTTTTTGCCCCAAATTGGTCTTATGGTAGGATCACACATTCCCTAATTAACACCTTCTTTCCATGGTTACTAATGAGTCTGTTGATACCGCTTCTTCAGGCTGTCTCTCTAATAATAAAGTCTTGTGGGTACATCCAGCTCCAACTGTCTGCTTTAATTAAGACACAGATGTCACTGACTTTCACTTAACACTTAACAGACACATAGTCCCCTGGATGATAAGTGAGGAAGGAAAATGCTTTGGCTTTTGATTCTTTCTTCATTGTGCATGGCAGGACTCTGGGAAATGTCTTGGATAAGGGACTAGAAGTGAGACTGATAACTGAAACAGCAGCACCTGACAGGAGGTCAGCCTTGGACTTTTTTTAAAGAAAAATGAGGCTAAGGCAGAACACAGTGAATTTCTGGAGGCAAAAAATTGTTTACGGAGAAGATTTACCCAAATCACAGGAGAAGACAACACTCACATTCAACAAGACTTGTCAGGTTCACCTGTGGCACTTTCTGCATCTTCACCAGAAATTAGAAACAGTCAGTTGTTTTTGTCAGTTGCACGTTTTGAGGACAATCTGGTTCAAAACCTAACAAAGCAGGGGATCTTATTTAGCTTTCATGAAGTCATGGAATGGTGTGGATTGGAAGAGACCTTATAGATCATCTCATTCCAACCCCTCTGCCATGGCCAGGGACACCTTTCACTGGACCAGGTTGTTTAAAGCTCTGTCCAACCTGGCCTTGGACAATTCCAGGGATGGGGCATCTCCTTCAACCTGCTGGCCATGGCTCTTTTCATGCAGCCCAAGATATGAGTGGTTTTCTGGGCTGCAAGCACACATTGCCAGCACATGTCCAGCCTCTCGTCCACCTTCAAGAGTAAAATTGCTCTTCTAGTGATAGTGCAGTAACTGGCTGATAAAAGCAAAGAGGCTCCAGACAATCTCAAAGGACCAGACTGAGATGGTGTCTTCCTAAAGCATTTTCCAGGCAGTTGAAAGAATGCAGATTTCCACACCCCAGGAAAGTTTACTGCCTTCTCTGGAGAGTGCTAAGCCTTTTTGGTATGACTTTTATTCCTATCTCAAGCTACTTCTGAAGATCAGTGTTCTTGCTGCCAGACAACATGGAATGGCAGAGATTTTTAACTTTTTTTTCTTCAGATCTTCAAAGGATGAGACATCCTGAATTCTCCATTGGCTTTATTTCCTCTCTTCCATTGCCTCCACCAGGGGAAAAAAAAAAAAANAAAAAAAAAAAAAAAAAAAAAAAAAACAACCGAAAACACCAGAAACATGTTGTTCCACATTATCACAGCCCTTCGTGCCCATGCTACAGTCTCTTCAGACCAGCCATCCCCTTGGTTACACACTTGCAGGAAGCGACTCCTGGTAGAGGAAAGAAAAAGCTTCACTTTCATAAATAATCCTATTTTAAGGGGCAGATCATCACATCTGGACTTAAGACAGTAAGTGACAGGGGCTATAAACAGGAAAATAAAAGATTTTGTGGCCTTTGTATCCTGTAGGCAGGATAAATCCTTCCAATTACACAAGATCCTGGCTAAAGTCATTACTTGCTGTTCAGAAGTCTTACAGCATTTTTCATTCTTTGCTAAATTTATCACACTAAATCCCTTCCCTATGATCAAAGTCTTCTGGGATACCGAAGCTGAAAGATATAAAAGTGCTTTGATCCAAGGGGACTCTGATGAAAACAGGCTTCAGTAGTACAACCTCTTAATTGTTACCATAACTCAGCATGATATTATCTCAATGTCATCAGCAACAAAAGACTTCTCAACAGGAAACAGTGATTTGGGGGATCCACCCATTATCCCATATGCATTCACAAGTGTTGCTGAGAAAGGCAGCCTTGTTCAGAGCTTCCTCAAAATAATTAATTTTCAAACTACAGATTCTTCTGTATTCCATCTCACCACCTTGACCAGAGAGTAAAAAATACCTGCATGGCAATAACTTCACATTTTAAACAGTAAGGCTCACTTCCCAGTGGAGGTCCCGCTCAAAAATCAATTACATCAATTGGAAACAACAGAGGAGTTAATGTATTTTTTATTTTCCCTGGTGTCCTAGAAACATCCAAGGAATACAATGTCAGCTGAGGGGAGAGAGTAGTAATCAACAATATAAAAATCAGCTCGTCAGTCTAAGATACTTGTCTGTCGATCACTTCCACAGCCAGACAACATATTCAATATCAAACTCAAAATGATAATTCAGATAGGCATTCCTCAGTTGTGCTATTGCTTTCCATTGCATCCCTGGCATTTTTTAACAGATATTTTAATTATCTAAATTTTGCAGGACTTTCTACATTTCTGTGTGTATTTCAAACAGGAGAGACAGAACCATATAGAACAGAAGTTTTTACTTCATTAGAAGACAGGGCAAATTTCAAGGTGGCTGATTCATTTCTCTATGGAAAAGCTAAAAATTTGCTGTGGACCTACCAAACACTTGTTTCCATATCATTCTGCAAAGCTGCTCCCTGCACATCCTCCCCCTTTCCTCACCCAGGAGTCTGCACACGCCTGGGATCTGGCGCTGCCTGGCCGCAGGGAGCCCAGAGCACATGGCACTGTGGTAGGAGACTCTCTGGGATGTGAACCTGCGCCTATCTCAGCCTGCCTCACTCTCCGAGGACCTGGACACCCCCGGGAACCAGCCCCGGGAACCAGCCCCTTCCTGCTCACACACACTGAAGTTTGCTGGGAAGAACGGGCTGAACACATCTCAGCCGTGGACTTGCTTCCCTTCAACCCCTAACCTCCTGCCCAAGCCAACAGAAGCTTCCAGGAATTCTCCCTGCCTTTTTCACCTGCACCAGCAATTCTTCTGTGCTCAAATGACACTTTTTTTTTGTTAAAGCAGTATTGCTTTCTGATGGGAATATCAGTAGATGACATTCCCTGTGCCTTTCAGGTGCATATACAGAATACCTCGTGTCAAACCAGCTAATTATGCCACTATTCCCTCGTTGTAGATAACAGCAAAACTTCCATTAAAGCTTAGCCCCTCTTTGTGACACTTTTGTGTAATTTCTGAACAACTGCATTACCCAGTAAATGCCTGAATTTGATGAGACATAGGTGGGAATTAAAAAGTTGTTTTTTCCCCCTACCACAGTGGGAGGAGGAAGCCAAACCTCTCTGTGCTGTGAAAAATCTGCTCTTCCTTTTCTGAAATGTGATCTCTAGAAATAATGCCCACCTAGTGGTTTCTGGATGCCAGAAGGAAAACAGTGAAGCATTTTATCAACACAATTAAGGACACGCACGGGCAGCACTGCTGAACCTTAAGGGAGGTATCAGAACCTGCACACCCTTTCAGAAAGGAGCTTCCACCCAGGAGACCCAGCATGAAAGTACTGAAATTCTTGCATTTTGAACCCATTTTCCTCTCACCAATACTTGTTAAATACTACAACAGAAGTGGAACTTTTGTTTCTTCCATCAAACTAAAGAAGTTTGTCATGACCCACTTCAGTCCCGCTTCAGATCCGATTCCAAAGAGTGTGGAGGAGGAACATAGGTGAGATTTGGTAACAAACTTGGGAATGATGCACCAGTTACAACAGCATTTTGAGCACAGAAACCCTCATGATGCTTCAGTAACAAACAATACTCATTTATGGCAGCATTTTTCTCTCACAGCTCTGAAAGCATTGTCAAAGGAATTATTATCCCAGCTTTGTTTTTTTGGGAAGAAGTGCTCTGAGTACCAAGGACCAACATTTCCAAACTGGCTACTGATTTTTGCAGTGCTCCTGTGTTTGCTGTGTTCAAGAGCCCAGCTGGAGCTAACAGATCTCATCTACCAGAAGCATCAATTACACACAAGTCCCACTGAATCATTAGGACCTGAAGGTTATCAGCATTCCTAAAAAATTAATTATGGAGAACAAAATGAATTTGCTGCGATAATTTGGACATGCAAAAAACCCAGACTGCTTTGGAAAAAGCGCGGCCCACCTCTCATCCAAGGTCACAAAGTACATTTATTGCACAAGAGGGAACCAAGTCCAGGTCTTCTAATAGTGTACAAAGTGATATATTTATACACACATTTATACAGTAGAACTGTATGGAGACTGGACTGATGACTCAGCCCTGGGCTTTGCAGTATCGTGCCTCTCGTGCATAATTTAAATGACACTGGTGAAGCATTATCATCTCTTCATAACCATCCCTACCCCTGTGGACTCTGGGGTACACCAGAGATATTTAAGAGGCCAGTTAGGAAATATACATGGGCTCCTTGTCTGGGCGACAAAAAAATCAAAGTAACCACTACCAGCTCTATTTTTTATACATGTTTCTTTGAAGCATAAAAACGTAAAAGGAGGAGAGACAAATTTTTGAAGTAGGCTGAAGAGAGACAGCAACATAGTTTACATACACAGGTGTGGTTTTCTGGTAACTAGCGAAAAAATCTCCGATCCAAATACCCAATAATCAGATTCCTTCCCCTTAGTGATATTTAAAATATACATAATATCATTTCCTGATGAGTCTACTCCAGGTATAATTGTTTCTACATAAGCAGGGCTCCTGTAAAATAGGATTTGCCGATCAGACCACTGAAGAAAAGCAAAGCAAACAGTTACTGATTTTTTAAGTTCCTGAACCTGGCATTTTCAGACAAATATCATGGAAATTCTGAATGAAGAAAACTTAATACTAAAGGTCAGATGCAATAAAGTAACACTAGGAAAATGTCTGAAAATCTGAACATTAATGTTTAGAACCCAAATAACCTTCCTCCAACTGGCACTCAACAGATCCACAAATAGATTTAGAGACTGCCTCATTTAGAAACATTGAAATATGAGTAAAAAGGAAATGAATGGGTTAAATTTCACTTTATTTGCCCTTTTCTATTATTCATAGTTCCTTTGCATAAAGCTGTTTACATGTAAGCCCGTATAGATTTTATATTGTCCACCATTAGTATTAAAATTGAAATTAATAATGTCATCTCAGTTATTTAAGTTTTATCTAGAGTCCTACAATATTTGGGGCAGTTGTTGAAACTTTTTACTGAGACTGATGTAATTTCTTGAGAAATTCAGTTCCTTCCTTCCCAGTTTTCAGCCCTCGAGGAGGCTGAGAAAAGGTTACAAAGAAAACTCGCATGCAAGCTGGAAGTTCAGAAAGCAGAAAGGCTTATCACAGCCAGGTGAGCCCTGCCTGTAACAGCCCACACCCACAGACCGCTCTGCACTCTCACAACATAAATTTGCATCAGGCAGAGCTGCAGAGACCAGAGGTTCCTGATTATTAGAGAGGACAAAGAGTGCCAATGCCTATTTAGCAGAGAAGCTGATTGCAAGTGAGTCTCAGAACTTGCTGGGCTGGAGATTCAGCTGCCCCTTCACTTCCTTTTTGCCTTCAAAGCTAACTCAAGGCTTCTTTTGATGTTTTGACAAAGGTTATTCCCTCTGGAAATCAACTGCTCTGCTGAAACTGTCTGAGCAATTACCCTGGTCCTGGTAAGGACTGCTGGGAACCGCTGTTACTGAGGCTGCCTCTGAGACGGTGGCTGCGGTTTCCATCCCGAGGAATGGTCTCGTTCCCTTTTATGTGTTCTATTTGCTCCCTCACCATTTTTATCCACTTTTCTTTGCCTGGCAAGGTTGGTTTGTTTCACCACCAGCCCTCTGCCGTTTGCACGTGCGTGTGTCTGAGAGAGCCTCCAGCTGTCCCAGAGGAGATGCTCTAAGAGTGATTCCAGTCAGCTCTGAACTCACCTAAGGTTACCTATGACAAAAGATCAACATTTATTGTTCTTAGAGAGAATTTCTCTTGCTAAAAATCTCAGAGGCTTTCAAACTTTGTTCTTCTGACCATTCGGCCTTTTATGTTTATTACACTGCATTTTTCATCTCTCACCCAGAGACATCTCTTTTCAGTCAATTCCTTGCAATACTCTAAAACCAGTAACAAAACATTGTAAATGATACTTAAAATGACTGCCATGCTAACTAACAAATGTTTTTACCCATGTCTGCAGGAGCGAGTGTGTGATCTTGGGAACCACAGACAAACAGCCGTACTCCTCTATTAGTTGGAATAAAAGTTGAAATGGCAATAGAGTCTCAAAATTCCTTATCAAAAATAACAATCTACTTGCAGCCCCCTACATTCTATCTAATAAGCAAAGCGTGTTCAGCCACGTTTTAACTAAGGTCTCAGGCCAGAGATTGCTGAGAAATCTCTTGTTTTTCACTGTACCATATATCCCAAGTATGAGCCAAACGTAGCAAGGGCAGGAAGCATCACTGCTGTCATCCAGTACCAGAATGGATGTTGTTTCAGGAATGTGCTGGCATGTATTTGAAAAAATGCTCTAGAAAGTGTAACCTTCAAAGTCCATCAGGTAAAGAGTGTAGAAAGTGCCAGGTATTCAGATCCCAAAAGTATCTTCTAATTGCGCTGAGGCCCATTTCTCTGCCACAAAGCCCAGAGGCCTGTGGCTGAGCAATAACCTGAAGGCAGCAGATGCTGCTGGATCTTGCCAGGTAAATTTTTCCCTTTTACATTAAAAATAGAATACGATTTTTTTTTCTTACACATTCTGGTACTATTTCATCCAAATAATTCTTGCCATTTGGAATGCAGCCTCATGTGACAGGCTCATTAGCCTGACAGCAAAGCCAGCAAGTTCAGAATAGCACAGTGGAACACGTGTTGCTCTTCTCTGCAGATGCTTCAAAAAATAAGTGACAAGAGCCCAAATCCTGACCCCAGCATGCATCCAAAATTAACAAAAGAAATCTTTCTCAAAACCAGAAGCTCTTGTGTAGCCTCCATTCTAGGATTAGATCATAGCAGCAGATCAGTAATTTCATCCCTTTTTGTTCTTGGTTACGGAGGAGCCCAAAAAAAGCCCAGCAAAGGCTCAGAACACCTTTTCTCCTCAGCACCCAGCTGTGGGACTCCTGTACATCTCCCTCCTGCTGCCACGTGGCTCCCCCGCAGAAGGGCATTTTTACATTTAAATTGTGGAACACTTTGTCCCCGAACTTGGGCTGTGTTTATCTCCTTAAAAAGTTACAATGTGAACGGCCCCAGCTGTCTGATGACCTGGCTCGGTGGCATAGAAGATATGAGCTGGCTTGAAGACTGTGGTAAAAAGGGATTAGATGGTGTCTTCATTAATTACAACAGAATTAGTTCAAGGGATCACTGACTAGGCACAGGAGCATTTCAGAAGATCAGATATACAGTTTATCGTTGAGAATTACAAACAACCATAACATCTTTAGGCAGAGCTTTTCTGATGCCTCAACCAGAAAAATGAGATGTAATTGCATGGTACCTGGACTTGTGGAGAAACAGGGGTGCTACAGGTAATTATCATATGTTAATCACTGTTTCCATCAGTGAGGCGAGGCTGAGGTTACATCCCTCTTTCTAGCCAATCTGCATTTGACTCCAGAAATAACCTACCAACATTTCTTTGAACATCCATCTAAACTTGCAATTATTTTGGAGATGGAGGTAAAGAGGTTTAAGAAAAAAGAAAAGCAAACATGCAAACTAACAGTCTAAGCTTCTGTAACAGGCAGGTTTTGGCAGGAAGTCGCTGCCCTTTCTCCGTGGCCTGAGTAAAGTTAAAAATGCCCAGCCTGGTGTCAGAATTTCAAACTACCACAACAGAGAGGGCTCACTGGCCAGGCCTAATGACTACAACATTCTTATGCAAAACAGACGTACAAAACAGTTTCTCCCAAATCCCTCAATGGAAT
>VZTI01001766.1:3170664-3195852 GCA_013397865.1 Struthidea cinerea
CCTGGTGAACTAGACCTGCCAAGAGAAAACAAGCACACCTTTTCACTTCTCTGACTTTACCAATGAGCAAAGAATTTTTGGGGAACTGCCAAATTATACCTGCAAAAATAGACAAATTTCAAGATGTCTGAGGTCAAATAAAAGACTCTGTATATTGGTGGCTTTTGGGGTATATTGGTCCAAAGTGACACCAGCACAAAAGCAGCAGACAAAAAAAAGACAAAACACAATAAAAACCCACACACAAAACCCCCCAAACAAACAAAAAACCAAAACCACCAAACCTCAGAAGTAAGGCATTTTCTGCAAGACACTCCATTCAGGAGAGTGATTTGAGCTTCTTCAGAACTCCAGTTTGTGAGCTGAGAAAGGGGCAGCCCTCGGACACTGCAGGTCCCATAGACGCACAGGACAAGTGCTTGCACAGCTGAACCCACAGGGTCACTGCACACTGACACCTCTGCCAGTCTGCAGCTGCTAATAATAAGCTCTATTTGGAGCATCAGTAACACACAACTATATTAAAATTCTCACCTTTTTGTAGAAGGAGGCTGCTCTTAAACAAGGACTCTGCACAATACGATGTGGTGGATATTCCAATACAAAAACAATCACTGTGATTTAGCTTCTGTGCTCTCTACCCAGAGATCTATGGCTTCTTATCTATTATATCTTTAATATAAAACAAACTATTTTCATTCTTACTGGCTTCCTCCACAAGGCATTCTATTTATGAGGTGGTTTTAGACTTATAATTTAATCATATGAACAGATTTTGCCAATTTATGCTCAAGCCCCATGACGATATACTTTTAGATTGGAGCTTTAAACAGCTCCAAGAAATGTTTATCCTGACAATGAAGAGTTTAAGCCATGC
Source organism: Struthidea cinerea (assembly GCA_013397865.1). Classification (NCBI taxonomy): domain Eukaryota; kingdom Metazoa; phylum Chordata; class Aves; order Passeriformes; family Corcoracidae; genus Struthidea; species Struthidea cinerea. The sequence goes on from VZTI01001766.1 coordinate 3,171,542, forward strand.
ACAATTTATTTTTATCTTACTTGTATAACAAGGGCAGGTAAAGGGGATGCAAACCATTTTCACATTAATTATAAATACTGCATTACACATACAAGGCTGCATCTTCAGCTTTCCAGGGTCCCAAGATCTCCCTGTGTGCTTGTAACCCAGAAACTTTAGCTTGCTTTATGTTGCTCCAGACCAATCTTATGAAACTAATCTTTCCCGCTTTCTTCTCTTATATAGGCTCCAATCACTCAAGCAAAATTGTTTTCTTCTAGTTTACACTTCATCATTTACTATATTTTGATAAAGCCTATTGGGCTTAAGTTCTACAACTAGGATATATTATCTAACCTTACCAGGCCCTTTTCCTCATACTATTTCACATTGGAAAGAAAAATTCTAGTTTAAGCACTCATTTCAGGAAGCTTAAATACAGGTATATTATTGCAATAATAATAAAATGTATCTTAACAGTTTTATGTTGGACAAATACTCAAAGCATTTATTCACTTTTGTTATAATCCTAGCAATTTAGTGTTTCTGATGGCACTGGCTTCATTCAACCATGAGTTCTTCCTCTTCAAAAGCACTAGAAAAGGTCACATATCACATGCATTTCACACTGCACACCATCCATGTGTTCATTGGCTCTGGGAATATGTGGTATGATGGCTTTGAAAACCCAAGGCTCTTCAACAGGCCGTTTTCACAGCTTCTGCAGCATGCTGGGAAACTCATCAACACACATTCATACCTGTATCTGCTACACGCCGGAAAGGTTTGACATTTAGGCAATTTCTCTTGACACTGGTACAACTATTTTTTTAAGTCACACCCTCTGCAATTTAGTGTCCAGACTTTATCATCAGATGATTGCTTTCACAGAGTTCTTGATGAAACTCTGGATGGTTCATGGCACAGTAATTTCTCCTTGTTAATATTCTATTCCCTTCTAGAAACAAGACAGTGTTTTAAAAATAAATTGGTAGAGCAATTTATAAATTCATGAATTAAAGCAAATCTTATTCTTTGGTGTATGGGAAATAAAAGCAGCCGGCTAAAATCAAAGCCTTAATTTTGCATGTTTCCTCACTGTACATTTACCCATTGCATTATCCAGGCAATGCTTGTCTTGTTAGGGTCAGAATAAGCTGGAAATCAAGGTGGGATCAGCTGCATGTAGCAGGAGAGCAGCTGTCACTTCAGCAGAAGTCCCCTTTCTGATGACACAGCACTTGAGTAGCTATGGGAACTCCGGTGTAAATGTCAGCCAGCCTCTAGTGATTAGTAACTACTGGATTCTGTCATCACTGACAGGGGTATATGATAACGTACCAATTTATCTTGGATTCCACGTAAAAGATCAAAAGCTCATGGATTCTGATATTAGCTCATCAGTAAATCGTTATGACAGTGATACTAGGAAAAAAAAAATCCCACAAGCTTGCAGACAGGATAAGAGAGATGTATTTCCCGAAATTACTGTTCCAGTGAAAAAATAAATACAAGCAGTGAAGGGATCTGACCTAAAGACATGTAACATCCAGTTTCTCTAACAAAGCCTTTGTTTTTCTTACATAGCAGCACTGCATATAATTGCAGCTTCATTCCCCTTTTAAGATGAAGAGTGATGAATAATCACAGTGAGCAAAGAACAAATACATTCAGAGCCATTTCAGCCACTTAAATCCCAGAATTTTGCCCCGGCCGTTTGTTTTCAGCAAATATTTATGAGCACTATGTTTTCTTCAGACAACTGCTTCTTTAAAGGAAAGCCTGGGACTGTATCTGAGACTCATTTAAACAGCAAGCTGAATTTGTTTGGGAAAATTTAGGCAGAAGTAGTTTACAAAATATATATTGCAAACAGGGCTGCAAAACAGTGGCATTAGTTAGCCCATGCCCAGAGGCATAAGGAGCTTAAGGCCATCTGAAATTGAAAGTGATCTTGTGCAACAGGTGATTGTAATCTCATTTTTGAGACAGAGCAATGAGTTCCACATACCTAATTTACTAGAGCCAGCTCAAGAATTTGGAGAAACATAAGCAAATCTTTGGCAATACTTTCCCTTCTCCAAATAAGGGATTTACCGGGAGTGTTGTGCCAGGGAATTGCTCCCACCCTTGGGGCACAGCAGGGTGGGAACACCTTGCCACTAGCTGCTCCCCTGCCCTCCTCAGCAGCAGCAAGTGCAGCAAAGGATTGCCAGGAGGACAGAGGGGATGGGGTCCTGTCTGCCCATCTGCAGGAAATTTGCTGCTCCAGGCAACAGCCCACTGTGCTTAAAGCTAAATATCATCCTGCAAGGGATGACATTCATTGCAGAAGGCAGATGGGGTGAAATACCAGGTCACATACTGGCCACTCACCCACATCTGCGATCAATACCTGAGTGTAGTGGGTTGACCCTGACTTGACGGGCAACCTTTTAGACCAATAATGCTTCTCCAGATTTACACATTTAAACCCTGCGGGAAGGCGGGTGTTGGCCTTCCTTTCCAGCTCGCCTGACGGAAGGTGGGGGGGGCTTCGGAGCCCGGGCCGGGCCGGGCCGGGCCGGGCCGGGCCGGGGTCCCTGCCCCCGCCTTTTCCCAGCGCCGCAGCACTGAGTCACTGTACCCAAAAAACCTTAAAATCAGGCCTCTTTTCCCAGACATTTGTATACTGGACACTGGACTGAGATTTAGAAATTAGTTTGCTGTCAGTCCTCAAAGCAGCAGCGTGAGGTGGGCCTGCGGAGGCTGCCAGCCCCACACACAAGGAGCAGCTCCTTGCCCCAGCCGAGCACGGCGGCAGGCAGGCATTGCTCAGCCTCCGCCTGGGCAAAAGCGATGAAGCCGCAGAATGTGCCGGGTTGGTGCTGACATTTTCATTAATATCAAAAACAGTGTACAAAGCAGCCACGGGTCACGTCTCCACAGCACCGGGCTGCAGCTGCTCTGAAGTACAGAGCTGGCTCGGCCCAGAGGAAGGACCGAAAGGCTGAACTAAAACGTGCTTTGGGCTTGCCACTCGGAATTCCTGCATAGCGTGTTGAAAAGCAACAGTCAGGAACAATTGCTCCCTCTCATCTAACAAATGCCAAAGCTGAGCGGGGAGAAATACAAATGGGTTTCCAGCACAGCCAGCTGTGCCAAAAGCTTTGCTCCCTGGCATGGCTGCTAGGAGCCCTACAAGCACTGTCATTATCCCTGCACACAAGCTCTTCGTTGGCACCTCGTCAGTTTTGGACACCATGCCCACAGTAGTTTTTTAAAATTTTGTTGTGGATCAAGAGTGAAGGAGTTGTTCAATATCATCATTAACAAATCATCGATCCGGTTATCTGCCTTTGTATTTCATTTCAAATTTACAGTCTCTTTACTGCTTCTGTGACAGGAATAGATTTTTCAGATGATTTCAGAAGTAGTTAGGATGACATTATGACTCAATGCATGTGATCAAATGTCTCTCTGAATGAGTCTGTTGGATTAATGAAGCCGTTTGATGAATTAAATGATATTCCAGCAAAGAACAGATGATGATATTTTAAAATGGCAAAGATTCTTTTCGCACAGTCTGGTGTTTTCAGTGTCATTCAGTATTAGGGACAAATTCCAATTATGAGAGGATTTGAAAGTTCAAACACAAGGCTTCTCTGATCATTTGTGGGACTTGTGCCTTAGGGCCACTTTCTGCAGTCACAGCTGAGAAGACAAAGATATAGTCCAGGTCAACCAGCACAGCCTTAATCCACACATAAACCAGAGCCAATACATGGAAAAAACCCAATAAACTTAGCAAATTATTCTATAAAAAGGAAGAAGAGATACAGATTCTACATCTCATTCACAATTGCTCCCAGAAGCACCTCCTGAAACGCAGCAGCTCTGAGCATAAGCTGTATCACACTGATAAGATTTGAACTTTGAGTCTTCTGCAGGGCTGGAGGAGGAGGGCGAGCAGTGCTGGGTTTGAGAAGCTTTTTTACCATTTCTTCTCAGCAATTTCCATAAGCATATGCTGACAAACATCTTTCAACTCTAAATACCTCTTTCTAGCTTTTATATTTTGCCCTAAAAAATATAAAGAAACAACTAGAGACTGCACTCAAACAAGAAAAGACCAGATCACAATCTTAACACTTAGATAATTTAACACTGAATATCTCCAAGAGCAGCCAAATCGAGTGCATTCCATAATCCTTAGGTTACTTTGCCAACGTCAAGCTATATATATTACCATAAGTGCTGGCCCCTCAGATTCACTCTCATGTTTTGGGTAGGATTTCTTTCTTATGAAATTAAATCTCCGGAGTTGCACTGTCCCAAATGCGTTGACTGTGTTACTTACACTATCTCATCAAAGCACTTTACTACCACACGGAATGTATTTCCAAAACAGACTTTGAGATTAACCCCATCAGATGTCCTTAAAAGCACAGTGACAATAGTTTGAGCAAGCCCAGGCTACCTACAGGACTTTTAGTAATTCCTATAACCATAAAGTTTGGGAAAATAAGACTGAGTTTCAGGTCTGCTACAGAGGAGCTCAGGCTCCTTTTGCATTTTGCTCCCCACATAAGCAGACACTGCTCTCTCAAATAAAAACAAGCCAGGCACAAACCTGGCTCAGACAGCTAAAGTCCACTGTTTTTACAGGTGAAAGCACACACAAATCTTGAGATAAAACACGCAAGATCCTGAAGCTTGTCCTCACTGCATTGCCCTGGCTGAGGGTGAAAAATGAAATCTGTCAGCACCAAGGAGCAGTGGGGAGCCAGGATGCAACACTTCTGCCTTCTTCACACAGCACCATCCCCAAAATTAAAGAAGAATTTAATCCTCAGCAAAGAAAACAGAAGTGAGGGATCTTAATGTTTGGTTAAATGGGAAGAGGAAGTTCCCCACATTCACACGGATTTGTATCTTTATACCTCCAAGTACACACTTTAAAGACCTCATCAACTTTGCCCTAGTACTGAAAAAATCCCAACACTCAAAGAGATGCTTCAAGGCTGAAATCAGGACACACAGAATGACGAGGCCAGACAGTTCCTTGAGTTTAAACTGTTTTTTTGTGACCCAGAGCATGCGACACAGAGTAATCAAATGAGTTATTGACCTATGTGGTACAACTTAATGGAAAAAGGTTTTGGAAGAGTTTGTGCAGAAGTTTCTTGCACAGAGTAAGTCAGCTAGCCTTTAACTCTTCTCCTACTGAAACAATCTAACAGAGTTCGGGCTGTGATCTCCCATCTTCGTGGGAGACACGCTTTTCCATGGACACCTTCCTCTAAATTCTTCCTTCTGTGTAACACTGTCCGGAGAATATCAAGGAAGAGTTTCAATTAATCAAATCACTGGAAATTCATGGTGATTTTTTTTCAAAACAAGCCACAGACTTTTGGAATTCAATAAATTGATTGTGCTCTTTAACTTCCTTTCCTCCCTGTTTTAGCATTTGAAGCACTGTTTTCTTTTTTGTCCGGCTATGTTAGACTAATCAATAAGAAATTATACTTCTGCTTTTTTACATTCCGACAACATATTTCTCACTCATTCATATTGATTGCAAAGCAAAACCAGAGAAAACTAATGAAAATTTCTTACAGTGTTCTTAATGCTGCCATCTAGTACTGGAGAACTTCACTGTCAACGCTAAATTAATTTGCAGAGAGCATTATTTTTAAGCGTGTACATCTGGAGTTGTGTGAAGATTTTTGTTGTCAGTAAAATTAATTATCAAATTATTAATTTTACTTGAAGCCACTTTCTCAATTAAGAACCAGTGTGCTCTTTGATTGCCCCAGGGGATGAGTGACCAGCTGTGACTGCTTACTGCTGCTTACCTACGGGTGAGATGCATCTCCTCTTCTAAGTGACAAAAAAAATATAATTTTTTCCCCTCTAAACAGTGCTGGAGCTGTTTGTCTTTTCCCTGCAACTACACATCTTTTACACGTGTAAAGACACCTTTGCACTTCCAGTGAGGAGCAAAACTCCTATCCCCAGCAGGAGGCATGCCACCCTCCTTTGAAGGAAGCCTACAGCACCTCCTCTTAATATCTGCTAGGAAAAAAAAGCAAAAACCTGCAGAGAAACACTGTCAAATACTTTTCACTTCTTCCCTTTCCTAGACTCCATTTCTTCCTAATCTACTTCTTGGGGAGGCACTTGCAAGTTAAGAAAAAAGTTATGTCTAATTATGCAACCACAACACCAGCAGGCAATGAGAGCCTGCTAGATAAATAATGGCATTTCTGTTCAGAGTGTTAGTAACATACCATTGGAAAACTGGTTGTCAGTGGAGAGTGGAAGATGGGAGTGGGTGACATGACAGCCAAAGTATATTTTTTGAAAGGTTTCCCCAGCAATTAATACATTGTCAAGTTAAGACTGTCCCCCTGAAAGGCTGCACCAAGCTAGAGAATTAAAATTTGAATGGCTTCATTCACATTAACATTACAGAGCAGAATTCATCCAGGGAAAAGGAGAAAATAATGAAAGCTACTGTTTTTTCCTATCATCACTTCAGTTCAGGCTTTTTTATAAAAATAAATGTCTCAAAAATAAATCGGAAAAAATAGCAACAGCAAATTTGCATCCCAGAGAAAAGTTAACATTTCTACTTGGCTAATTCATCACTGAATAATGAAATGCTGACAACGCTGACAGAGCATTTAAAAAGTTTAACTTGCAAATGCACCAGCTCGGATTTCCAGTTGAGCTGAGGATACCGAACTTTTGGAAATCCTCGTGTCCCTTGTTTAGTGCTAATTTGGAGCTCAGCTCTTAGAAGTGCAAATCTGGTTATGGACCATCAGCAAAGTCCAACACTGATTTCTTTTCTAAGCTTGTTTCTGCAGAGCGAACAGAGTCAAGGAAAAAAAACCTAAAAGGAATCAGGAATTTCCTTCCTATAAAAAATGCACCAGGTAACAAATTCATCACCTTGCCACTTACGTTTCCTCCTATCAAATGTCTCCTACATACAACACAAAGGGAAAGTCACCTAAATACCAGGAAGGTTTAAATCAGTGCAGTGAGAGTGATATGAAAATCAGTGTGACAGTCCACTGCCTATATCACAAAACAAGATATGAACAGCACAAAAGAATTTGAAATATGGTGCAAGTAGCATAATGCAGATAGAGAATTTTCTGTAAAATTCTACAGTCACCTGGGAAGTTCTGCCTGGAAGAACATGACTGCTGTTAGTAAGCCAAAGTATACTCAGACAAAGCTTTCAAATACAAAATAATTATTAAGTCTTAGGGGGCAAAATTACAAGTTGCTTTGAAACAATTTTTACAAAAAGAGTAGGGAGAAAAAGAATTTACAAATAATGTGTATGCTTTGCTGCTCTAGGAGGGAAGCTGTGAGAACCTCCTCTAGGAGAAATCACACAGTTAAGACAAAGGCACAGACAACCCGAGGGGTCAGACCCGTGAGAGGGTATGACAATGGTCACAAAACAAGAAATAGATTTTTTATTTTCCTTTTTCACTCTGTCCTTGGAGGCCAACCTAAAAGTTGCTTTTAGTTATCTGAAGATGCAGATATTGACATACCAAGACTGAGCAGATGAGGCAGTAGCTCCCATCGGCTTGGTGGCCTTGAGCCAGGCACCGGAGCTCTTGACAAGCCTGACCCCTCCTCCCTATAAAGCTCAAATGACAGTACAAAGTTTGGCAAAACGTTGTCATCCATGCAGCAAGACAGACTTCCAGACTTTTTGCTTCCCTGTTTATTGTAGGCTGGTGTTCACGAGTCCTCAATGTCCCTCAGGCTGCCCAGATTGCATTCACGCATATTATTGTAACAGCAGCTTCTACAAGTGCTGGTGAAGTTTTTCAGTCCTTCTGCTCCACCTTGGGGCTGCTTGGCTAAAGTCAGCTACTTCCTCACAGTGCAGCAGGTCCGAAGGAACCTGTACTGCTTAGGAGGCACACAACTCTCCCCAGTGGCCTAATTCATTCTTAACCAGCGTTTTGTCTCTTTATTTACAGCTGTGCTTGACTAAGTTCTTTGGCAATGAGCATAAAAACACCTGAATAATTGCAATGACATGCAGTGATTGCACGCACACTAATATTTCACCATAGCATTATTTTGTTCCACTAAGCAAAATGAAATTGTGGCAGGACGTTATAAAAAAATCTCCAGAGCTCACATCTGCCTCTGGAACTACCACCTTGTTCATCACTGAGGAGTCCCAGGCAGTGGTCAGCACAGGGCCACCTTTCTTTGCTATGAGGAGGTTTAGACACCTCTTTTTCCCCATAAACCTCTGACAGTTGCTGAGATGATTTTTTAAAATAGGTACAAACAGAGAATACCTTCACTTGTGGAAAGTCTTTAAGAGATGATAGACAGAAGAAGTGGAATTCCTGTTCTGAATATTCCACAACAACGATCAGAACAGCATGCAACCAGCTAAAAATAACTCACGTAACTAGACAGCGTGTGCTTTATTTTAGCTTGTGGAAAAGAACAAATCTGAGGAAGCTGTCCTGTTCAACGTGTTCTGAAGTAACCAGTTGTTTGCCACGGAATTGCTATCAGTAAGATTCATGCCCAGCCCAGTTTAGTGCATTAGTGTTTCTGCTCTGTACTCGACCTGACCTAAATGCAGCAGGGTCTAACCCAAACATCCAGCATTTCTCTCTTATGCCAGGGAGTCCCTCATGCTTCTCTTGACAAGCTTTCCACAGTGGCAGAAGAAAGGACTGGTGTGGTGGTTTGCTCAGGAGCCAGATCAGCCCTTCCTCTGGCACAGGAGCCTCAGCCACAAGATACTGAACTGGCAGCTATTCACAAAGATAGCAACATTTGGTCCCAAATCATAGGACACATCCCAGATGTGTCTGGAAACCAGACTTTACTGTAAGAAATGTTTTTAACCAACTGCTGTAATAGTATTCTGCAGTTAATTTGATTTCCTTTAATATTTACTATACACATATTTTTATGCTATTCCTGGTAAGACTTCTCTAAAGCAGAAAATTAAATTATTAGACCAATAGATTGGCATGAGCATAGTTGCAGTCCATGTGCAAGTGATCACAATTAAGGCTATAACCACAATTATGGTTATAATAACTGTATTTCATGAAAACCAGTAACAGATTACTAATGCTAAGGCCTTTTGCAGTGATTCAAATGATGCAATTTTCAGCTTAGCAAGTATTTTATATTTGGCATAAAGCTTTTCTAACTCTGTATTGCTAAGAAACATGCAATATTTTTATTAACATTAATGTTTACTACAAACATGATCATTTTACAATTACCACTGTTGCCTGAAACTTTAGCTTATTTATCTGGTTGCACTGGTTGAACAAAAGATATAACTTCACTGTGTGAACATTATATTTTTTACATCCTTAGAGCACTGTGACTGCAATGCCATTGCTATTGATTTAAAACACTGCTATTGCAGTCGTGAGCAGAATTCAACCCAGCCTGCGTCCCATTGTGAATGATGCCGTAAAAGCACATAAAAAATGACATTCCCTTCTTCAATCTCTTTTTATGATTAAAAATGGGCTTTAGTTTGGAGCACTGGATTTTGAGAACCACCCTGGACTGACAGAATCATTTTGAATAAGGACTTGTCAATAGCTTCATTTCTTTCCAACCAGGTGTGCTAGAACTTACACCATCTTGAGACAAACATTATGTCATCACTTGAAAAAAATAAATGGTCTTTCAGACATTCAGCACCTAAACCACCATGTATGACTTGAAAACACAAAATCATCCCCTGAAGTTCCACTAGTTTCTTCCAATTCAGATTAAATAGTACTTATGTAGTATGAGAAGACAAGGAAATAATAGAAAAAATTGTTCTACCATCTTCTGGAATGGCTGTCAGACAGAGTTTAGCACAATGAATGATTCACAGGACAGTGAAGTCAAAGTGCCCATAAAGTTTTACAAGAGTGGAATTAGACCAGAACTTGGTGTTACAGAAAATGTCACCCTGCCCACTTAATATTCTCTTGGGAGCAACACTATAATAAAAGAAGAAGAGAATTTAGCATACATGGCAAGGTATGTACAGCAAGTCTATTACTTCCAAGGATCTCCTATCATATTACAAAGATATTTCAGTATCATTACCCTTGGTAATGGGGAGATTTCTGGCAGTCCCAGGAAAGGCTGGAGACTTGCTGAAGGTCACACAGGAAGTCAGCAGCAAGGTGGGAGCAGAGAATGTACCAAGTCCCCAGGTCAGCTGCTGGAAGGTGCTGATCCTCCTATTAACATGGCACTATTGCTGTAAATGGGATTATCACCATTACCACGTTAGAGAGATAAATGAACCCTTGAAAGAATTAGAGCTGCTGAAATAGCCATACATCATACAGCAACAGGCTTCTTCTCATCCCTTTTACGGAGGTAGAATCTGATTGTTATGGAGAGAAATGTATTTAATTCCACATCGGGAAGTGGGAAGGCAAAGTTGAGTGCTTTTACATGCAAATATGAAGAAAACTTATCAGCTAGCATTTCCAAAGCTGTTGTTGCATATGCAAGAGCCATGATGATATTTTCAATTCTGTGTTACTCATCTCTCCCACCTTAATTCTAGGTTGTTAGAAACTCCATGCAAGGGGAGGAGAGAGAAAGCTGTGAACGCATACATTTTGCAAAATATCATCCCCAGGCATAGAGAATGCTTTTCAAAATTTGTCTGAGAATGAAATACGTCTTGCAAGATCACAATCAATCACTGAAAGTACCTCATCTGGAAATCCAAGTGAATAGAACCATGCCACAAAAACTTCCCACAAACGATGTCCGCAACAAACCAGACCACGAAGATTTGTGAGGATGCAAAACAAAAATATGTTTCTTGAATTCCTTCCCTCCATCTTTTGATAACATCTAACTCCAAACGGGTGTTGCACCACAAGTCTATCCTTGGCCTGAAAACTGAGTGCAATGCAGCAAGGAAATGCGCTGCACCCGCAGGTTTTTGTCCCTTTTCCTGTACAAAACCTGAAAAAAACCAGCAAACAGCTCCTCCCAGTACTCAGCTAGGAACACAGCACTTCCATACTCTCCAAGATGAGACTGTACAACTTGGGTCCAATACAGTTGCTAAAAGTCAATGGGCAGCTTCATATTGACTAAAATGCATTATTAGATCTGCAGTACACAATCTGTTCTTATCAGTTACCATCCCTTGAAACAGAACAGCATGTCTGGAGCTGTGATGGCAGGAGGCTCAGGACCCCTGGAGCATACCCTAGACAACCAGGGGGAGCAATGTGCGAGCACACTCATAGTCAAGGATTGAATGGAAATGTGTCTCCAAAGCAAAATTCCAAAGGGAAAAGAGAGTAAAGCGATTGTAAGAGCATTTGCTGAAGTGCTCATTGTCCAGATGACTCTGCCATGCTGAACCCCATTTCCTCAGAAACTTCAGGAAACATCATAACACGGCACCATACACACATCAGGACTGGTGGGGTTGCATATTTTGCCGTGTCAGGTACGAGACCTTCGTGTTGGCTAAGTCTGTATTATACCCTTCTGGTCATACACCATTAACTCAAATAACTTTTGAATTGGAGTCAACTTCTAGGGGTAAATGAACCAAAACCTTCTCTTTTATTGCTTGTTAGAGCTCTTAGCAGATGAGAACTAAGAATTTTCTTTGCTGACAAGGTAGTACATCATTTCAACATGAAGTATAATACTGAATTACCACCATTACTGTTGCCAGTAATCTCTATTTACAGTAATCTCTATTTCCCTATAATTTTATTTATTGATGTAATTTTACTAGAGTGCTGAATGTTCCATTTTGTTTTTCAAATTTGTTTTTCTAGAGTAAGCACATTTTCTTAATTCCTTATTCAAAATTAGGGTATTTTTTAATACTTCCAATTAATGAAATGTGAACACTCCTCTGTAAAATTAAGACAAATAATGAAGTCACTAAACCGTATGCCTTTGTCAGATGGATATGAATGGTACAAAATTACTCTATTGAACCCACTGGAGGATTTCTGCTTCTCTAAATTAGTAAAACTCAACACATACTGTAATTATATCCTTCAGAAAGTTAAACCTGTGGCTACTGAGAACATTTGATTAATAACAAAGATCCAGCCAAAGCTGTGTTTGGTAGCACATTTATATTCAGTCATATTTACTGGTCCTCCATCAGTTTCACTTCCTTCTTCATGAGGTCTAAGAAAAGACTCGAGAAGCATGAATCAGCCCTTCTGGATTTCAAGAATAAATGCTGTAAATGATGTGACGTGCCAGTACACTGTCATTCAGGCAGTCTGATGCAACAGTAATTAAAGCATTATGAACCCAGGGTTCTGCATTTCCAGTCCTGGCTGCACAGAAAGCACAACAACACGGTGACCGCGTTCAGCGCGGAGCACAGGGCAGGAGAGACACAGGTTTGTGTGGAGCAGCAGAATCAAATGCACCCATTCATGGATAATGAACTTGTTTCTGCAATCATCTACACCCCGAGGCAGATGGGAAAAGTAAACTTTCACAAACACTTGGGACACTGGATTTTAAATTCAAGGAACTAGTCCTGAACTGCCACGTGTGAAGAGCAAACCAGAAACGTGTTCAGAAGCTCATAAGGATTAAAACCCATTGCTATCAGTAAATGTACACGTAAAACCACTCTTTGGTTTCTTGTCCATGAGCATTTCTGTATGAAAAGACTTTAACCTCTTTACTCCCATCCAGGCAGGTAATCAGTAAACTGAGGAAATGTGTCCCAAAGGGAATCTGGTGTGCAGATGACCATCAAAAACAATGGACTGTCCTGTCTCCTCCCAGCAAAAATACGTATATTAAGTATAAAACATGCAATGCATGTTCATTGGAGCAGCCAAGTGAGAGTTTAAAGAGATGGCCAGACAAGGGAAAGCTTGTCAGGCAGGGCTATGAAACACAAATAAATTGGAGGAAGAAAGAAAATTAAATTACAATAGGCTTTGCCAGGGAGATAGGGAAGGCTGTGGAACCCAGGCAGTTATGCAGAAAGATTCATTATAGTCTTTATTAGAGCCAAATTAAAAGGGGGAAAATTAACCCCATGGTTCTGGTAGCATCTTGCCCAGTGGAGTTTTAACACCTCTCCAGTCCCTCCTGACAAACAAAGCAATACTTTTCCTCGCAGGAGAGCTGACCAGCTTGAGTCCTGGTCTGCTGGAGACACATTTAAGTCTGATTCAGGTTGAACTTTCTGTTCTGGGTGGGCAGACACCAAGACTAATTCCTGCTAAAGACTAAATCACCCAGAGGAATAACTGCACCCCCTTCACCAGGGACTTCTGTGGGAACTGCAGGCCAGGAGCAACCTGTTCCTTCACAAACTGTTCATTTTATTTCCTTCCATATTTTACTGTTTTTCAGATTTGCCTCCGAACATATCAAGTGTAGGATCTGCCTTTTGTTCAAGAAGAAAATACTTGATGCAAAACTTGTGTCAGAGATCGTTTCTATTTGCAAAGCACTAAACAGTATTAATCGCCCAGTCCCGCTCCAATTCACTCTCACCAGAATGGACAGCACAAGGAATTTGGGGAAGAGGATGCTGGGAAAACAATTTCTCCTGGTCCTCATGTGTTCCTCCATTTTCAATCTCACTGTTCAGCTCTGATAAGACTTTGCCAGAGACTTCCTAACTCTGCAATTCCTCCATTCTGGAGATGGGAAACGGATCCTGCAAAGATGTCTCCAGGCATTCACATGTGTGTAGACTCTCCTCACACTCTCCCCCTGTGCTGATGGAGATACAGACTGCCCCATCTCTGGGCTTTGCGGAAGTTCACCAAGAGGTAATGACTTCAGCACTAAATAACAAACTACACTGGAAGAGGTTTAGAGACAAAATCATAAGCTTTACTGCAGGAAGGCTGGTGGAGCACTGACCTGACCACAGAACTTCTACCATTGGAAATCGGTGTAAAGGAGGCCTGGTCAGCAGCTGCAGTGTTAATCTGCTATCAAGTCCTTCATTTCTCTTAATAAATGCAAGATCCTGTCATAATTTTCTTTTCATATGTTGGCATTTCAAATGCGTTGCTTACAAAGGTCATCTATATTTGGGGAAAAACAGTTTAATTGATTTTTTTATTGCAGAAAAATAGAATAACCACTTGCATCTTTGTTTGCAGATAAAAAACAAAATTAATGGTTGCATACCGCTGAATTAAGCACTTAAAGTTCAGTCTCTACAAAATGCTGACAGTGTAAGCTTAGATCAATACCAAAACAATTTACACTTTAGGAGCACTGGCTCTGGCTATTAACTGGTAATTATGCCAAGTTTGCTGTTAAATTGCTTTAACTGTTTCCAAGGTGTAACTGAGTTATGGAAAATCTCGTTAACACTGTCAGAGTGGGAACTGCCAGCACAGTCCCAAGCATGTAACACCTTCCACAGCCCCAGCTTTGGCTGGTCACTCCATTTAACCCTCCACTCCCCTGACCTACTGCTCTACTGCAAACCTCGTACATTTCAGATTCTGGGTCTTCCACACCCTGCAAGTTATTCAGCAGGGTGAAGAAGCTTCTCCTGGGTAAGAAACTGCAGCCAGCACGAGCCCCTACTTAGCCACATACCGGCCCTGAAACAGTACAGGAACTGCTAACGCTTTTCCAATGTTTTCACAAGTTGTAGGGAATGGCAACTAAACCTTGGACTTCATCTCTGGACTAGAATCACTATCCTTCCCAGAAAACAAAGTCCAGAGCTTGGCTTTGGCACACTACAGGAAATAATGTTTTCCTCAGTTAGTAAATGAAGTTCCCAAACAATAATGTGAAGATACAAACATTGCAAGTTTACTCATAAGCAAAAGCAAGGTTTAAAACCCCTTCACATCAAATTCCCTTTGTATCCTGCATTTATCCTGCAACAGCTGCTGAAATTAATCTCCTCTGTCACAGAAGGACCAGTTTCTTCTTCACATATTACCCATGTGATGATGAAAAATGCAAAAAGGAGTTATGCCAAAGATAGATAAAGCAGAGCAATGTGTGAGGAAGTCTGTTGTTAATCGAGTTGGACCAGCAAGACTGGGAAAAGGAGAACTAATTGCCTACCCCAGAACATGCTCTGTGTCCCCTGTGCCTGGCTTTAACAGAAATACATTGTCACGCCAATCCTGAAAGTAACTGAGGAGTTTGTTTTAATAATGTGTAAATCAATTTGTACCACGACTCACCTGAGTGTACCACAGCATGTTCACACTATCATCTCCTCTAATTAATGACTCCTGCTGTGGGCTTCACCTCCCTCTGCTTTCCACAATATTCCAACCCAAAAAGCAGCCAACACTTTATCAATAGAGTGTGCACACTCAAAAGTCAAAAAGCATACTTGCTGATTATCTCGATTGTTATATATTTGGTTTTCTTGTATGAAAAAAAACTGATAGAAGAAACAGCCCCAACACTTTATAGACAGCAGGTCCCTCAGTTGATGAGTTAACATTATCCACCACTGCACATGGGGTTTTGACAGCTTATTAAGACCAGCTTTAAACAGAGAGAGGTAGTATAAGACAAATTGATTGGGCAAATATGGCTGAATTAGGCCCTACAGAATTTCATCTGCAGAGTTATTTTTAAGCTATATAAAAAGCCTTGGTCATTTGCTTGCTGAAAAGGGGAAAGAGCTTCAGCCTGTTTGCTGTTTTCAATCAGCCTGGTTTGTTGCCAAACAAATTATTTGAAGATGGTGTCAAAAAAGACATCACAAGGTGAGCTCTCACAACACAGCACCGCTCAGCTAATAATGTGATGATAATTTTTTAGAGTGGAATGGTTCTTTAGCTATGGGAAACATGATTTTTGAGGATAAACACATTACCCAGCTGGGTACCTCAACTTAGGCGACTTTCCCTATACCATCAACAGCAGGAGGGAGCCACAAACTATGCAACATCAACTGAAGTATTTCTTTGCCAGCCTCTCGTGCGCCCTGTCTGCACCAAGCACCAGCAGACAGAGCATTGAGCAGTTTCCTGTGTTGGACAGCATGAGAACAGTTGAGACTGACAGCACTGAAAACTGTAATCCCTCCTTTCGCCTTCTCCATCTCTTCCTTTCCTATGTGACCTTGATCTGCTGAAGGCCTGAGCCCTCCAGACCCCAGCAAGTACTCAGTGCCTTGGAAAGAAGGACCTTTTGCCCATCAGACTCAGAATGTCAAGCCACAAACATCAGAAATAATTACAAGTAAAAACTTGCTGGCATGTCTCAAAGTGAAACCATCAATTCTGATTAAACCCCTTCTTTTGCCACTGATTCCTACCTCCCCTGAAAAATATGGCATCTCCTGGCTCTTGTGAAATATTTTGACTGACAATACAGAAGCCAGAGAAATAAGAACCTTCTCTCACTCAGGACTTTTAAAGTCATTTAGTCTGAGGAAAATTTTAGAATACTGTTATAACCTGATAATTATAACACACACTTTCCAAGCCGAAATGTCTCAGACAGTCAAAAAAAAAAAAAAGGAAAAAGAAAAGCAAATACGCTGTCAAAAACGTCAATTTCTTAAGCTGATTTTTTTTTCAGAAACGTGACCAGAAAGTCCAAAACCAAGATTGCCAAGTCGATAAGAATCCCAAATCCTATCTACTAAATACTATAAATTGGACACTTACTTGGGCTTCAAAGATTAAAAAAAAGAGGGTTTAGACAAGACAGATTAGCTTTGCAAACTAGAATTCTTCCTTTACATAAAATAAATTATTTGATGAAAGATTAGGTTGTTTACGAAGTAGTAAGCACTTGCCTTCAGCATTTCCCCTTCTGCCGCGCGCCGCGGCAGCGGTGCAGGGCGGGCACGCACTCCAAGGCTGCCATCCACCTGCACACCCCAGCCACCCCGCGAGCTGGGCTTTTGCTCATTCCCAGACTGCTCTGCTGGGGCTGCAAGGTCCCCACTCTGACCTTACTGTGGCTGCAGCTCTGCTGGCACCAGGAGTGGCACAGGGAATGGCACTTAGCAGGACTCCAGTCTTCTCTTTTTTGTTACCAAATGCAGACAGGCACCACACACAGGGATGGCATTTCCCAGCAGCAAACCACTTCTTGCCCCACTCTCACACAGCACTGCTGTCTCTGGAAATTGGGATTTCCCCTTGATGCTTCTTTTAATCCATGCAGTACTTGACTACTGAAAATCAGTAATAATTTAAAAATATCTGCTAGGGACAGAGGGAAGGGTTAATACACAGAACTACCAGGTCCCACCATTTTACCTCAGCTGCCCCAAGGCTGGGCAATCTCTGCTGTGTCCCAAACCCAGGAACCATGTGACTGAATCACATTTTTTAAAAAACAAACAAACAAACAAACAAACAAAATTTCAAATTATAGCAAGACACTTGCAAACAGAGCTTAGCCTCAAATGCTACTGGGAAAATAACAAGTGCTTTTCAGGACTGGGGAGGGCCTTCATTGCTAACCTTTTGTTTTTGGAACTGGCAGTGATGAAATCACTTTTTTGTGGCTGCAAATATCACTACAAAGAGCAGAAAATAGGTGCATTTTGCTTGTTTTGCTCAACAAACTTTCCTTCTGGCTGGAGAAAGTGTATTTGCCCAGACCAGTGCTGTTCTCCTGCTTTTTCCTACTCTTTCTTCACATTATTTTCCATCCACCTTACCAGAACTAGACAGAGGCAGTCCCATGTCTGCATATATTTGCCACGTATCTCTGCACATCAAGGAAAAATCATCCCTAGGCAGAGATGCTCCATAAGGGCCCAGCATGAATAAGTCTCCACGATGGACAGATATTTTTAGGTGACATTTAGGACCTTGCCTGCATGCCGCAGATTTACAAAATCAGCAAGGCAAGCTCAGGAGGAGGAAGATTGTGCCTGGATCCCCCAGAGGGAAAATCTCGTGGAGACAGAATAATTCATTCACACCTCTTTCTCACTCCCTACCGTTGACAACGTGCCAAAGTCACAAATCCCAGGGAGCTGCTGCCAAGTTGCTCTTTCTTGGGAACAATTTTCAGGGTGGCTGTGGGACAAACAGCCCTCCTTCCCTAGTGCCAGCCCACCCAGCTGCTTGGAGAGAGCGCAGTATGTGATGAGCCTGAGCAGGGAGCCACAGCCTGCTCTCAGCAGAGCCGTGGCTGCAGGACAGCCTGTCTCCCTGGGCTGTCTCCAAGGAGCTCCCGGCTCTGTCCCACCTGCCTCTGCACAACGAGGTTGTCGCCTGTCAGCTGTGACACGGGCACAGACTGGCCTGCTTCCAGCGAGCAGTGTGCCATGCTGTCCCTCTGCTCCAGTGACAGCAGCCTCTCTCTTCCCAAAGACCAAGAAGGCTGGAGCACGACACACAACGCCAGCCTGAGGTTCCCGTGCAGGCTGTGCTCCAGCTCCCTAGAACACGCAAGAGCCACAGGCACCAAACCGCTTCTGCCCACGCAAGCAACACCCCTTACCTGCCCCAGCTCCCAGCTGTTCTTCCCAAAATCGCTTTCATTCAAGTCAACCACTTAACAGTATCAAATGCCTCAGAAACACACTGGGGTCCATCTGCAACACCCCTTCTGTAGGGAAGCGTGACTCCAAAGGTGTCTGGAAAGAAGAGACACTAGGAACGGTAAGAGCTTGTGTGCTTGAGCTGCACTGGAGAGCACCTCTCCCTCCTGGACAGGAGCCAGCACAGGCAGCAGGAACAGAAGGATCACCTAGAGGACTGGCAGTGGTTAGTTTGGCTGAATTTAGGGGGCCTCTCAGGTGGCACATAATAAATGAACTTCATGAGTGATGTAATGCTCCCAAAGTATTCCAAATTACCCTCAAATGCAAGGGTGACTATGCTGAGCTGATCATCTACATCTATGTACATTAACTGCATAACTTAAGAAGTCAAACCAGTTCAAACTCAGTCAGGTAAGTCAGTTCTTGCACAGAATGTGTCAACTACCCAAAGCCTATTTTTTTTTTTTTGTTATTTAGCATAAGGGAGGTTTGACTCCAAATGAGTAGGTTCATTAGTCATTAAATACACTTAGAAAACCTCAAAAAAAAAAAAAAAAAAGTCCTGTGCCACATGTATATTTCTCTGCTGCTTTTCCTATGAACTAACAGATAAGGATTGACTTTGTGAAATTGCTGCAGCAAGCTGAGAATGATGCATGAAGTGAGAAATTCTGCCCAATGCACAGAGAATATGGATGTGTTACATTATTGCTGTGCATTGCACAGATACACAATATTCATCTCGGTCAGAGCAGCAGCCAGTAAAGCCTTCAAAGCCCAAACATTTGTGCACACCTGATGCAAAAGCCCAGCAAAGCTGATGGCTCACTCCTCATGGAGTCCTGCTGTCTCCTGACAGCAAAAGGAGGAGGTGGACAAATGTGTGCAAATAAACAGGAGGGGAGGGAAAGCAGAGGGTACCAGGGGCAACAGGGGGGAATCAAAAAACAGCATCAAGAGTATGAGCAGCTCTGCAAGAATCAAGTCTCAGTCATGAGCACAGTATGTGTGTGGAGATGCACAGAAGGGATTAAGCTCCACAAGAGCAGCACAGCTGCGTGTGGAGAGCCTGGGGAACGGAGATCTAAGCAGAGCACTGCAAAGGCAGGAAGGGTGTGTATGTGGCAGGGCCATCAGGCCACACCACCCCAAAGGGCACGTAGGAACATTTGTAGTGACTTTAGAACATACCTAACTCTGGGATTTCCCTCCTAAGCCACTAAATTGCTGCCTGTTGCTCTCAGATGCCCACCATACGTTTGGCAGTGTACAAGAGAGAACAGTAAAGGCAGGAGGAGGATAACAGCTGCATCCCGTGCTTCATCAAACAGTTAATCCATTTTCCCAGTGCTCCTAACTGTGTAGGCATCTGAAAAAAAAACCACAACCACCTTTGTGGGAACAACCTCCTCTTCCAAACACGTGCTGCTGCCAGGAGTGTCCTTCTCTACTCTCCACGTTTCTCTTTCCTGCCACAAGAGCACAGACCACTCAGCTTCCAAGCCAGCAAATCTCCCCTCTTCCCACCAGCTCCATCTGCCCAGGAGCAGCACCTGAGGTACCCCTAGCTGGCTCCTTCACCTGACCTACATCTCTTATTTATGGAGTTACTCAGCCTTTTGTGAAAACAGGTGGATTTCTACCAGAGAGGGGATTCTGTCTCCATCTGGACCGGGATTTTTAAAGTGCATCTGCACAAGAGCTCAAAGACAACATTACCACTTTTTAAGAAGGATGCAGCTGCCCCTCTCTTTGGCCCATTGCTCCCCTGTAGCATCCCAGGTCTTCTTTGATCACTCCTTGCCCCACACCCTGCTGAGGCTCTCAGTCTCCAAAGACCAGACCAGTTTATTTTGCATTAAGAATGCACAGATCTGCTGCACGCAGAAAGCAGCTTTGCATGGGAATGGAGGTGTGAAAGAACAGCACTGAATAATAACAGCCTAGAACAAAGTCCGTGCTGACCTACAGCTAACCTTCCTGCTCTCAGTCACAGAAATGAGAAGTCCCTTTGCAAATCCATGCTGAAATACCTCCTTTTCCAGGACCCAAAGAAAATATCAGATGTAGAAAAAGCAAAATCACATCCTTCCTTTTTTGTTCCTGTGTATGCAGGACATACCCCGTGTGCCTTTGGGAGAGTGTGTGAACGAGTCTTCACGTGGCCCTGGGAGCTTGCTGACCACTCAGTGATCCTGTGCTCAGTGCCATAGGCTACCTGACCTGCATTTCAAAGAAACAAAACAGTTTTGTTATTCGAGAAACTCAGCTCATTATAGAGCACTGCACTCAGAGCAATCTGCGAGCAGCTCAGCTCCCGGGGCAGATGGAAAGTCAGCGGTGCTGTACAAGTGATACGCTGCTTGCTGGTGATGCTGAAATTCTTGTGGAAAACTGAATAGCAAGACATGCTCAGAAGAAAAAGATCAAAACAATCCAACCTGATGAAAATTCTGGGTCTCTGCTCTAAATAATGCTAAAAAGAACGAAAAGCTAACAGTATGGTTGTTGGGTTTTTTTATTGTCATTTTGCTAACAAATTACACTGGGAATTCTCCCCTCCAAAAACCATCTATACCACCCTTCATCTCGGATAAGGATTCCCAGTCCTTCAGCTTTTCTCATAAATATCTGGAAGACCTTTGCAGAAGCATTAGTGTGAAATATGGACTCTTTGGGAACAGCTTTCCTTCCAGCAGCTCCTTTCCTCCCTCTCCACCCGCACTCAGGATGGCATCTGCTCCAAATTCCTGGCCCTGCTGAACACAGACACCACAGACAGCTCCATCTCCTGCCCAGCCTCTCCCCGTGGCTAAAGATGGAGTGACTGCTTAACACTGCCAAAAAACACTCAAGCTGACAATGTACACTTCATATCAATGCTCCTCTAAAGGCATTTAAATATACATTTATTTATCTTTGTAAGGAAAGGAACGTGTCCGAACTTTTCTACACACTCTGTGCACCATCCCCTTTCCCCTGTAGCCCCACCAGGTGCAATTAAGACACTGACTAAAAATTAATCTGACATTGTTTGGCTTTCCGGGAACAACTGGGGGATTTTTAAAACCTTAAGGCATCATGCAAAGGTATCCTTTAATATTTACAGGATAAAAGGAACGTAAGTTAAAATCCATTTTCTTCCCATTCCTGCATCCTGCACAGTCTCGTGGTCTTTATGACTTTTCTGTAGAAGTTGTCACAAACTCCTCTGGAGGAAGAGCACAGGTAAGGGAGTTCTTGGTTGAAGATTTAGCATTAATTTTGCAGGCATGCTCATTCTAGGATTTGAAGACAGACTTAAAAATCTCTGGTCCAAAGCAAAACTGAAGCTAGGCATTTAAAATATGAATGTTAGTATTAGGCAATTACTTCTCCTTCAGTTTTCAAAATGTTGCATAAATTGTTAATAACCCCACACTGAGGAAATAATTTCATCATATATGATTAGCTATTTTCTGAAGAAAATAGCAGAGTGAAAAGTACAAATTGTCAGAATTCTACTATTTTTCCTCTTTAAAGTTTCAGATCAACATATTCATCTCATCTTCTTCCCTCTCTAATTATCATGCAATGGCATGTCTTGAAGAAGAGAAATGGTATGTGCATTTCTGTGACAAGCGAAGCAATTCTCTGACATGTAACTACAAAATACGTGGGAATCCATAAAGGACAAAAAAATACCCAATAAAAAATTTGGATAGCACCAGTTCTTCATGCTGACAGAGTCTAAAATTAAAAACTGGAAGTCTAAAATAACTGCACAGAACCTACACATAGAAATGAAAAGCTGAAGAGAGCACAGCCTCATCTCATTTTATATAATGGTTACTGCAATCCAGCCACCAGCACCTGTGATAGACAGAGCCACAAGTTCTTAGACAGAAATTAATCATTTTGGAATTCTCATTTTCCTTAAAGGGCTCAGAGGAAGAAGAGTAATTCAACAGTTTACAGCAAACTGGCCACATCATGAACAAAAGCATGCAAACACCATCATAATTAACACCACACAGTTACCTCTGCTCATCTAACTTCCCAGAGCCTGATACCAGCCTTGACAGGTTTCCATAACAATAAAATGCAGTAAATGAATTTATGTCCTGAAGGAATCTAAGCTGCAATGTCACAAAGCCATGAAAGATAAATGATGTCTTAACTAATTTTCTGATTTATTATTCCCCCAATTTTGCTCATATTGTGATGAGGAGAACTCATTTTTCTATTTGGCAGATAGCTGTGTCAACCCTGCTAATAGCTACTATTACCATCCCATGAGCATGTTTGTGAAAACTACTGCACTTTCACTCTGACACTGACCCCACAGCACTTCACTTTTATTACAAGCACAAGATCTGTCAGTAACAAAAACTGATGCACTTATCCACAGATTCTGCTTGTCTGCCACTAGCATTTTATTCATTTTTCTTTTGCAGAAGTTCATCTTTAAGCAAGGGCAGACTCATGGTTTAAATTACTGTCTTGACACATCATCTGTTGCTTTGTAAATTTGTACAAAACATAATTTCCACAGTCTTTGGGAGATAAAGGATTACTGTTAACCATCACTGCAGGCACTGTACTGATCTGAATTTAACTCTGTGTAAACCTAAATGGGCTTAAAAGGGGCTACGCAAAAGATTTCCCCATCAAACATTCAGACTGAGAATAATCTGAATTGAGTAACCCCATTCAATGCTAATAAGATGCTTTTAGGTGTCAGGACTCAACAGATGAATTTTAGGGTGAGACTTTCCAAATGTCAACTCTTTTGTTTGAAATTGAGGACTTTTTAGTATTTAATGGGAGTAGGTTTATGCCTGTGCTTAGGGAAATACTGAAATTCTGCCTACTCTGCCACTTGAAGTGTCTATATTTAACTGCATTATTTCTGAACATGAGTCTCATTCTAGATGTCATTGATTTGGTGCTCCTGACACATATAATACATATATAAATAAACACACGCGTCCCTTCAAGAATGTTGTACCTGCTTGATGTCTCTCGAGTCGCTTCCCACATCCCCAAATACAATTATTTGTGGGTGATCTTGGTGATCATTCTTCTTGCCAAGATGGTTGCTTCTTGAAGCAGCCAACAGAACTGAAGTCAAACAGACACTTCTGAACCTCTCTGGTGGAATCTCAATTCAGTGACCAGCTAGACCACCCAGATTCAGATTCTTCCTAATTTAGGACTAACAGCATCAACACCTAGAAATTCTGGCAGCTATTGTAATCCCACCTTTTCATGTACTAAGAAAAAGATAAGAAGGAAATGAGCTTTTTGACTTAGCCACCGTACCCCACAGGATTCTCCCACGGCAAAGCTCCATTGTTTTCTCTTGGCAAGAAAGAGCTACTGATTTTTCAAGACCACCAGCAATTTGTGTGGTATAGTTAGAAAGTCTTGCCAGCAGTTGGGTGAGGCTCTTAGAGTACCAGCTGTTAGAACAGTCTGCATTGCAGGAGCAGGAACAATCCTGGGTAATCTCCTAATGCAGGGAAACCAAACCTGTGCAAAGTCACCCTCCCCTCCCCATCCCCCCTTGTGCAACTCTGCTCAGAACTTTGGGCTGCATTATGCATGGGAGAAGATAAAACTTGTTTACTGTTACACCCTCTAGGTACCTTAAATGACAAAACCTTCCAATGTCTCAAAGTAGCTTCTAAGGGAATGAGTTACTTGTGTTGTTCCCGTCGGGTTTTGGTGCAACACAGCCACGGCAGAGCTCGGCTGTAGGGCAGCAATGTCCTCTTGGAGGATACTGGGTGTTCTACCTCAACTCAATCTATCCCATCTTCCCAGAGGTGTCAGAAAAAAAAAAAAAAACAAA
>VZTI01001766.1:3195889-3240111 GCA_013397865.1 Struthidea cinerea
AAAAAAAAAAAAACCCACAAAAAAAAAAACCAAAAAAAAAAAACCCCAAAAAAAAAAAAAAAAAAAACCACAAAAAAAAAAAAAAAAAGTTGCAGTAAATCGGGTTAGTTGCTTTCTCAAGAGGCAATATGTGTTTTAAAAAGCCAGTAAGTTTTATCCCTCAGAGATAAGGTTTAGTACATTTTTTCCATTTAAATGAATATAACCAAACCAGCAAACACTACATTGTTTTGCTAAAACAATTTGCTGTTTTACAAGGTGCACTTTACTTGGGCTGTATTTTCCAGATATAGCTATGTGAACAACTTGCTTGCTTTTTCAAACTACTTTTAAAACCTTTCTAATCTTCCACTTTGGTCAGAAGTTGGTGTGAGCTGCCTACCAACAGGAGAGAGACATCAAGAGAAAAGAATGAAACACAACAGCCAAAAGTCACTATCATCCCTGTAGGACATTCTCTAAAGCCAAAGGAAGCAGCTAACCCTTGGAAACCCTTCTTTCTCCACAAAGGTATATTAAATTCAACTTACGCACATGCAAGCCACTGCGGTAAGTGGGTGATTAACTGCCTCGTGCTGGATTCTGAAGTTTGTACAAAGCATTTTGCCTTCCCAGTTGCTTTGCAATCTATCCTGTTTAACTCTGTCATAAACACCTGCTGTTCACACAACTGCATTTAACGTGGGCTTAAATATCATAACATTGGGCTAAAAACACTGTAATATCAGTCCTAAATTGGAGCCTGAACTGGGCCCAGGGAAAATGCCATAGCATTGGGAGGCACATCACCGAGGGGCCTGGGGGAGCTGCAGGTGAGGGTGTTCCCAGACTGGGTTTGGAGAAGCTGCTCTGCAACACAGGGAGCCTCGGGAGACAGCAGCTGATGTCCCAGCAGGGGACAACAGAGCAATGCCTGAAGAGATGTGTGTGCATCGACACCTAGAAGAAAGCCAGGAGGAAATCAGGGTGAAAAGCATGATCTGTCTGCCTGGCAGTGAATTGCAGAAGTCCTTTTATCCTGCAGGACTTGGGATCTCTGGAGGCAATGTAGAGTTTGGCTCTAGCTGCTCAGGGACATCTTTTCGGCATTAGTACTCCCACAGACCCACTCGAGGGCTGTGACAGACAGCTGGTGCCAAGTGCCCAATGCAACTTCTCCTCTGAAGCAAAAGGCATTTTCTCACCTGCCAGGCTCCACAGGGGTTAGTTCTAACAGGTTTGACATCTCCAGTCCCTGTATCACGACTTAGTTTGGACTGAGCAGCACATCTGCTCTGTTCTTCTCTTGTAAGAGATCACTGGTTGTCTTGCACAGCAGAGATCATGTTGAGCCTAGACTGACTTTTACTGCAGCAACATCACCTTGCTGGATGACAAATCTTCTATCATGTACTGTATTAAAGGTAGTATTAACATCCACAGCAGAAACACGGGGCTGGGCAACACCTCCTGTGTGAAGTTGATTCATGCTCGTGCTAAGCCTGGGTCTGGTCCAGCTGACACTGTCAGCTAAGTTACTGCACTGCCAGTTTAATATTTTGCCATCTGCTAAGTGAGAGCTCTGCTGCCTGCTGGGTCCCATAAAGACTTTTATTTATTACATTATACATGGCAACATCTGCCACAGGATTTAGCTCAGCTCAGCTCTCTAATTAAACAAACAAACACTACATCTCTTGTACATGATTGGGTCTAACTATGATTTATAAAATCTGAGATAGGTATTTAAAAGATATACATTGTCTGTTCCAGATGAATAAATACCCCTCCCACCATTTGGGGAGGGACTGTTAGAATAAGCTTAAGGTTCTCAAACACTCCATTTTACTACAACAAAGCAACCAGAAGTTATTGCATTTGTTGTTGTTTTGCTTTTATTCTTAAATTATTCAATTTTACACTAATTAGAAAAATCAGATTATTTCAAATTCTTGTTAGCTCCTCTCCTGAGTACTGTCTGTCTGTAAAAGCAGGGGAGAGTACAACAGACTCCCTCTGTGTCTGATGTCAGAGAAGAGAGACACGACCTGAGCAACACTGCAGTGCTCAGCCACCACGAAAGGCACCACGAATGCACTGCCCAAATCCATCTCGAGCTTAATTGCAGAGGGAGGAGTCACTAAACAACTACCACTGGCTACACACCTACATCAAGGTTCTCCCATCTGTTGCAGTCACCTGCAGTTAAATCAAACTGGGAGAAAACCTGGATGAAATCCAGGCCTAATGAATTCAGTAGGAATGTCAAGTTCTTTTTTTTTTTAAATCAGTCCTAAACAAAAGCTTGAATTTTATTTAAACTTTAGCCTTTCTTTGACCACTCTCTATTCTTTTAAAAAATCTCTAAAGATTAAAGGAAGGGTGTCTACAATTCCAAATACGCCAGCTCTCAAAAAAAAAGTTTCCCAGGTTTAACTTTCAAAAATCAAAGGGACAGTGTAGCAGAACTAGAGTTACATTTTCCAGTCTTCCACTCTCATCGGAGTTCTTGTTTACTGCATTCAGTTGCAAAAAAACAAAAACCACACTCAACCACCTAAATCATAAAGCGAAAAAACACCAAACCACAACACAAACCTTCTGTAGGAGGGAAGAAAAAAAAAAAAGAAAAAGAAAACCCCTGCTTGACTCTAATTCTTTAAAAATACATTTATCTTGGTTGCATTTTTAACTGTGTCTAGTTGCCCCAGTGCCCCTGTCACACCAAAGCAGTTCTTTCATTGTCTTAAAAAATTTAGCCTCATTCCTCCTCTAATCAAGAAACAGAAATCATTTAATTTGCACCCCAAAGATAGGTGTGTGCTGGCTGCCAACGCCCCCAGTCCCTTGGGGCAGAAAGTCATCCCAGTCAAGAAAGAAAAGAATTGTTTCATTTATGAAAGTAGCATTGATTTTTTCAGTTAAAATCATTGCCTTTACAGTATTTTTGCAAAATCACTGATACCCTGGAAATTTTTCATCCCTACCCTTGGTGTTCAGGGTGGTGGCCACCCTCCCACCCCTCTGCCAGGCCAGCATAGGGGGTCCACAGGCTTCCCCCAGCAGCGCAGCTCCCTCAGGGGGCCGATTCAAGGCCACGGCTCCTCTCCGACGTGCCAAAATTGGCACCTCTACAGCCATGGCACCGCCACAGATGTGAACCAGCACAACAGAACACAGGCTGCCAAACCCCCGGCTGTTAAACAGCTCCAGCCACCGAGGCTTAACAGACTCCCCACCCACCTTAACCTTCCAGCATTACCGAAACTCCTCGCCTACGAGTACAAAGCTCTACTCTACAATTCCTTCGCCACAACGCAAATAAGACAAGACAAGATCACAATAAACAACTTATCAGCTCCATGATCCATAGCACGTGTATCTGTAACATTTATAAAAGTCTTTTTATTTCTAAGCCTGGAAAAACTGGCAGCTCTACATATTCAGATTAAACAAGATATGCTACAGGACATGTTTGATATAACTGCTTTTGTTTAATTTTTGAGTGTAACACTTGGCTATTTACAGGCTCAAGGAAATTATGAATCTTTTTTCTGTATCACTGGTACCCGCACAATGAATTATTTACAATTCAATCATCACAAACAGATGACCCCCCCAACAACATGTGATCTTTATTATCTCTCTTCTCTAGTTCAAATATTGTCTGACATTGCTTTTCTGAAGACTCTGTGTTCCTCTGGCACAAAAAAAGATGGTGATAAAGAGGCAGAAGCTTAATTACTTGCAAATAAAAAGATGAACATATCTGCCAGGTGCTGTCAGCACCAACAAAGATCAGGCTCAAACACAGAAATTGGCCCTTGAGACAACAATTCCCATGTGCCCAAGGAGCACTGGGGTATATGGGATATGGGACAATGGGGACACTGGATACCTTCCCAGATAAACTTTTTAATTTAAAAAGGCACTTTCCTACTTACCCTGGCCCGTTCTGGCCTCAGCCCTGGTTTTAAGGGAATTCCAGGAGCTCATGGCATTATTAGTGTGCCAGTGAGACCCTCCTGCCCCACTCCCCATGCCCTGAGTCCTGCACAGAAGCTGCCAAGGCAGAGCCCCCAGTTCACACCAGGAGCTTCCCCAGTAGCAAATGATGCTCTGGAAAGGGGGGACAGGACAGAAGAGGCTCCTGGTGAGGCTCTGTCCCTGTCCCAGGCAGGTGCATGTGTCAGTGTCCGGAGGCTCTGGGCACTGAGCCAGCCGAGTCCATGCTGCAGGAACAAGTGCCCGTAAGTTTGCGGTGTTCCACTGCCTCTTAGCGCCTCACACGTTGTGGATGGGCAGGAAATTTCAAATACTTAGGGAGATGTTAATGGAATTTGACAATTTGCATGATCAAAAGTGTGTCCAGCCCTCAGAAGAATCCTGAGAAGAGATTGTGACCACTCACACCGGTGCCCACAGAGAGCATCACCAGGAGGGGAATTTATCTCAAGGCCTTGCCAGTCAGACACACGCTTCAGCAGGGGAATTACTGCTCCTGGGTGACATGAGCTGTACGGCAGAATTTGTCAAACTGACAGGCCTCCACTTCTGTGGAGCTGCTTTTTCTGTGCTCATTCCAGCTGTGGCTCCTGCAGCTGCTGAGTTCAGCCGGACCAAATCCCAGCCTTCCTGCAAGAATCAGAAGATTTGCCCACTGACACAGCAAATCCTTCTTCATGCTACATAATTCCTTGGGCTCCTGGGTCAGTTCCCAGTTCAGCTGGGAGCATATCCCTGATGTTTCCGAACTTTGTTAAAGGGAACAGCTCATTTCTGTTCAGAACTATTGTGGTTTAACCTCAGCCAGCAACTAAACCCCTCACATCTGCTCACTCACTCTCCCCCCATGGGATGGGGTGGGAGTTGAAAAACTAAAGGGAGAAAACTCATGTCTTGAGATGAAGACAGTTTAACAGGTAAAGCAAGAGCTGCACACACAAGCAAAGCAGAAGGAGGAAGCCAGCAGTGGCCAGGGGCAGGCAGGTGTTCAGGAGAGCAGGGCGGCTCCATCGCTCCTAATGGTGCCTTGGGAAGAGAAATGCCATCCCTCCAAATGTGTGTGTGTTGCCTGTCGTCCCTCCTGCCCCCAGCTTTACACACTGAGCATGACATCGTGAGGTCTGGAACACCCCTGGGGTCATTTGGGCGCAGCTGTCCCAACTGTGTCCCCTCCTGCTCCTTGTGCAGCCCCAGGCTCCTGTCTGTGGGGTGGGAGCAGAAAAGGCCTCGGCTCTGTGTAAGTGCTGCCCAGCAGTAACAAAAACATCTGCGTACTATCAACACTGTTCCCAGCACACATCCAAAACACAGCCCCTTATCAGCTACTGTGAAGAAAATCAACCCTGTTCCAGCCAAAACCAGCACAGGGATCATTGCTGGGAGATGTCCTGTTGACAGGATTATCCTCTCCTCACAGGAAGGCCATTCCGAGAAGGTACACGCACAACTTATTCTAATTATCTCCTACAGAAAGCATGAGAGATTTCTGTGTAACTCCACAAAATTCTAGTCATTGCACAAAGAATTTTCTCCATTTAATACATTCCTACTTTTTGCAGGGCAGACAGTTACATTCAGTAGAGCTTTTTCACAGAAATTCCCTCAACTGTAGCGCTACTAAATTCCTTTTGGTTCAAATAATAGAACTCAATTCCCAAACCCCTCTCTGACCCAAGGAGCCTTAAATCTGTATCATTCTGCACTTTTCATCCACAGATTTCCTTGAAAGCACTGAGCTAGTTTTTTCTTGCCAAAATACTAAATAAGAGTTAAAATAAAAGAAATCCTATCAAAAAACATACTGAAAGTAACTGCTGGAACTTTCACCTCTGAAGTCATACAGAATACAACTCCAAAAAATGACAAGTGAAACTTCAGTCTAAGTGAAGAGAAAATTGGCAAGAATAACGAAGTTCTCCCTGAAATGGCTGATTCAGTATGCATGGAAAAGCTAGATAAACATCACATGATCTCCCTGGACCCTCTAGACAAACAATGCAATTAAAAGGAAACATTTACTTCCACTCTTGATGGTATTACCTGAGGGATAGCAGATGCCAGATAGTTCAGTGTTTATTAGAAGCAAGTAGTAAGTTTGGCAACTGGAACTGGCTCAACCCTCTCTCACATTTTTGTAATTTTATAATACCATATGGTCACTACTGATCTCTCTGACAATCTCCTGGTTTAAGTTCAGCTGTTTCACAGAACATATTAACTGAAGTTAAGCATATTGAAGATACAATGGTAAACAACAAAGATATTTCGGGGAGGGCTGCAAGATCAGTGAGAAATGCAGGTTGCTATTTGAATGAGTCAATATTTGTTAATAAAATGCTTAGTACCTTTGGGCTTTGGGGTCTGACAACCAGTTTAGGTGTATGCTGAACCCCAACCTCACAAGACCACAACAAGGCTGCTGGGCTGAAGCAAAGCATGAGGTCCTGCTCAACCCCCTGAATCATGGTGACACACCAGCGTGGAACATGAGCCCATAGGTGCATCATATTTAAAGCTTTATAGAACTTAACCCCATCCTGTGCTGGCTTTAGAAGTGACCAGCAGACTAAATTGTGCCTGGTGTCATTCACCTGGGTGGAAAGCAATTGCATTTTGCTAAAGCTTGCAAGGATGAAAAAAGGCAGTACTAGGAGAGTATCAAAATTCTCCACTGACATCACTTAGATTAGTTTTGTCCCCCACGTTCTGCTACATTATGCAGACTAATCCAGTCTTTCCGTGCCTCTGCCTTCCTGCACCATTCGCCTCTCCAGAGCTGGGACAGTGCTAGGCACAGCCGTGCTGTTCCAGCAACGAGGAAGGGAAAAGCTGCAAATGGGTGTAACAGCCCTTCCACTGGGCAGCAAAGCGCCAGCACGAAGCTGCTGCAGAGGTGGGGTCGATATCCCCAGCCAGGGCTGGTGAAGGAGTGCCAATCCCCTAGAGCAGTAGGGCAGGAGTGGTATTCACACTACCTCTTACACCCCTGAGTCACCTCAAATATTTTGGCAATTTGGAATTTAAATAGCAATTCTGCCCCCTCCTCTTCTCCCAGATATATCCCTCTGAAGTTCCCTTTGACCATGGCTCTGTATAATTTAATTACATGGTGATTCTTCTTAATGCAGAAACGTTTGGAGTCAGGGTCATGGGAAGACCGCAGGCTGTTGCTCAGTTACAGCTGGTCCTACCCTTAGCAAGGTAGCAAAAAAAGCCTCACCTAAGGGCAACAGCCATGGAAGACCAAAAACTTGGTACACAGGGTACAACGAAATTGGCACAAAACGTCTTGGACCTTTTCTACACCACTTTCAGGTCCTGGGAGTTCAGAGGTTTGTCACTGCTCATGCCAAAGGAACTAATACTCTCATTTCACTGTCCTGTAAGGAGTGCTGCTCCTAGAACAGCCCCCATTACAGTGCTCCAGTTCAGCTTCAAATATATGAGAGACTCCCAACCCTGCTGTCAGCCCGGGCCCTGCAACCCTCCTCGACTGAGAGAACAGAGGAATGAGTACTGGAACACAGAAGGGCTGCTGGTTTGGGATGTTTTATGCAACTAAAGTGTAACTGTGCCTTCCCCTCCTCTTTTTGTTTTGAAATAAATTTCCATACTGATTTTATAGACTGGGTTTGGGTTTCTGTTTCTACTTCAGAGCTATTCCTTCTAACCTCTCCTCTGCTGCTAAAAACAGGCACCTCTTGGCCCCAGGGAAAACCATCAATCTAAAGTTAGTTCAGCCTTTTCAAGTATTTAAACAAATACCCGAGGAATCCAGAACTTAGTTTCTAGCTTCAGTAAATGGCCTCAGCCACACAGTGACAGAAATCAGCCTGACCTCCACTGACTGCATTTACACTCAGTATTCCAGTTACTGCTTCCAGGGAAATTACCCACATGCTGATGCTTAAAGAGATTGGCCTGCTCATAGCGGAGCCCTGCTCCTGAAGCTAAATGTGAGCACTGATACTGGCAGGAGGACAGGCAACTCCAGTCACGGTCGATTGGCATATTAGGTGCCAATCAAATGCCACTGACTTCCCAGGGAATTGAGGGCAACTAGAGCTCCAGTTAATGAAGTCCTACATTTACTGGATTATCAACGAAATGTATTTTCTAAAAATGCGTCAGTATGACACAGCAATTGGTTTTGCTAACAACTTATTTAACTGTATAATTTATTGATGATATCTACAGCAAGGAAAAGTATTCACAAGTTCTTGCTCCTGCATGGCTGAAAGCATAAATATATAAATCATATGAAACAGAAAACTCAAGAGAGTGTTTAAAGCCTGCTCTTATTTTAGCTCCACAGACTTAAACAACTTGACACTATGGTAATGCAATGGGCCTGGGCCTCATTAATTTTTAATCAACCTTTATCCACCATAGCTTTTGAAACGAACTGTTACTAATGACGAGTCATATGTCAGTCTAATGAATGGGATGCAAACTTCCATTAAAATAATGAAATTAGCTTGTTTGACTTCTGTTCCAGTTCCATGGCACACAGCCCCAGGTAATTACAGTTAGCACTACTTGCCCATACTAAAGTCTGTTTATTTACTTAAGGTCTTTAGTCAGGACATCCCAATTTAGCTCATGTCAGCTGTTTTTTATGAGTCTAAGAGTATTTGTCTTATTAACAAAGAGATAAATACATGCAGGCAGTGCAAAGTGCTAAAACATCAATTATGCACACATGGAACGGTGTGAAAAAAGAGAATAAGCACACAATCCCTAGTGATATAAACACATCCCAGCATTTCCCTGTGGCAGCAGCAATTACTTTTGGAAAACGGAACAAGGTCTGAAAGGCATCTTTGCTGGGTATAATTTGGCCTCTTCCAGAAACCTCTGCCCTTTAGGATCCCAAGTATAGGCTAAAAACCAAAACAAAACTGAATTTCCAAATATTATTGTGCTCTAGAGTGCACAAGTCATGACACACTGCAATGACCCTATTTTTAAAAGTGTATCACTCTGGCTCCACAACCTGCCCCCGAGGAACGAAGGCCTTTCAGACTAACTTGGAATGAAAAGCTGTTATCAATATGTTATTGCATAAAAATGTGTCACAACATCAATAATGTGAGTAGGTCATATTCCAACTTCACAACAGCTTCTTCCAAAGTTCCTTCAGCATTTAGTTCAGCCAGTGTGCTGAGCTTAGCAGACACGCATAACTACAGATTGCCTCAACAATTGTACGGAAAGATAATTTTGTGTGAAAAGTTGCTCAAGTTTTTGTTTTGTTTGGTTTTTTTTAAGTAGAACACAGTAATACATTTATGCATGTCCCTGTTCCGTATTTACATGGGGTCCCATGGCAGTTTTAGCAGCGTCAGCAGAGCAGTAAAGGCAGCGTAGGTGCAGGGACACCCGTAGGGGCAGTGCCCAGCCCATCCCTCGGCTGCAGCTCCCCACTGGAACAGGGAAAATCCACAGGACTGACCTGAGTCTGCAGGGCTGGCGTAGGCCTGCCGTGGGATTTCTGCCTCACCTTTCTTGCTAGCACTAACACCCGAAATGCCAACCATAAATTTACTTAACAGGTTGCAAATGTCATGCCCATATTTGCTCAGCCTTCCAGAAGCTCCTGGGAATGCAGACAGCATCGTTTTTATTGCTGCAACAAATAACAATGAATTTTCATTGTTCCAAGATTCTGCCTACAACTGCTCCAGGCAGGCAGGCAGGCAGGTGCGTGTTCCACAGGCAGCCATCCGAAAGCTCACAGCTCTTCCCAGCTGCCGTCAGCCCAGTCAGTAATTTCCAAAGGATATTAGAATATTCATAGCCACTTCCAAGCAGATTAGGCATAGGCAGTAAATCATATGAGATTAACTTGGCAAAACATTTTTATCCTTTCATGTACAGCTGTTCAAACTTCTGTAGCGAAGGAGATTGTTTGGTTCAGCTCTAATATTTGGATTTACCTTTGCAACACAGAGGTGTGGAAGGGATGAAGAGAGATCAAGAAACACAAATTTTACCAAGCATGCAAAACAGCTTTTCTTTTTTAAATCCCTAAAGCACACAGACACATCTGCACTATAGACATCCTCCCTGAAAAAGCAATGGGAAACTCCAGGATAAGAACAAATCAATAAACACAAGGTTAACAGCAAGAAGCAGTAACAAAAAAAAAAAGTGTTTTTTTTTTTTTATTTTAAAACCTACATCAATAAAAAATGAAAAGGCATATGATAAGCAGGAGTAGCCTCCACTTGCCACAAACACCAAACAGAAAACAGCAAGCACACTTAAAACTTGGATTCTTCAGATATTTCCTCACCTGGGTTTAACTGAAGTAAATTCAACTCAGATTTAAATCCAAATTTTTGTGACATTATATTTTCTTAATTGAATTAGGGATTCGGTCTTCTAGCTGTTCTTAAATTTAAATACAACCTTCTGTGGACACATGCTGCCAGCTCTGCAGCTGTATGACTTGCACTGCTGTGCTCTGCTACAATACAAGCCAATGAGAATCTTCTTAGACACCAACAAACACAGAGAATTTTTGCTCATTGACCATCCCATGCTTCCCATTGCACCCAACATAAAATGGACATGAATCTCTGACAACACATATCATGACTGCAAGTAACCAGATAAAATTAACTCTGCTCTGACAATGAACTTTGATCAGGCTCCCTGCTGCTCCACAGCACTGACACGTGCTGGCTGCACACTGCAGCTCTGGCAGAAGGTACTTGCTGCCAAGCTTCTGAATTGCGAAAACACTTGCACAAGCCACAGCTCAACCTTCACGAGTCTACAAGGGTAATTCCTGCCCTTCTCACATTTAATGTGAGGGGAATAATGAGGGACACTAAGGCAACACAAGAGCAGATGCCATTTTACTTGGAAAGAACAAAATATACTTTCGGGTTGCACAGTGCCACACAGTACTTTCAGCTCAGCCACCTCAGTTCTCCTCAAACTTTGTGTCTGTGCATTAAGCAGCCTCTGTCTGAAGGAGTGCCCCATGCTCCATAGTTGATTTCAGGATGCTCACATATCTTATATTAGAGCAGACTGGCTACACTCCTGAAGAGCCCAATTGTTTCATGGTAACTATGAAATCATCATCCTAAAGGTCATTAACACTCCAGCAGGAGCTTTTTCCATTGACTTCACATATACTTTGGGTCAGGCCCAACAGATGAATAGTAATTACCAAGATTTCACTAAAACAAAATAATTTCTTATCCTACCATCTCCCTCCAAGTTCTCTTCCTTCTACTCCCTGCTGTCCTGCAGCTATCAGGATTGAAATGTGGTAGCAAACTCTTCCTCCCTTTGGCTTCCCAGAGCCAAACCCATAAACCAGGACTTAAATGCTAAAACCAAGCTGTATTATGGTAATTTTTTAGCAGCAAGATACCATATTTCAAGTGCAAAAGTGTGCACAAAGGTTAGAAAGCTGCTGGCTTTTCTCTACAGAAAAAACAAGACCCTTTGTTGAGGCACTTTTTAGGGCAGAGAAACCAATACTCTTGAGCTCCTTCGCTTCCTCAAATATAATTATCCAGCTTTGTGAGCACAAACAAGATTTGTGCCAGTGAACAGAACAGCTCTTGAAGCCTCTCTGATTCAGGAGCCAAAGACTAACAGGGTTAATGAACTTGAACTTTGAGTCCAGCCAACATAAAATACAGAAGAATAGCAACCTGTCCTGTAATGTCCCTGCCCAAACAAATTAATATTGTCCTTGTCCCGCTTTGCATCAGCCCAAGGCCACTTGTTTAGCTCTCCTGGGAGGGGCTGAGCAGGGGAGGCCCAGCAGGTTCGGGCTCACCCGGCTGCCTGGGCAGGGAGAGCCTGCGTACAAGTTCTGTGCTCAGTCTTTGTTAGCCTGCCTATTGAATTTATTCAAGGAAAAGGAGCTGCTTCCACTTCGTTTCCATGACAACAACCCTAAGAATTCTGTCTTCATATAAGTGAATTATTGCTTTTTGTGCTTCCATAGTCTAGGCAGAAAAATTAACAAAATATGGTCTCAAGAAAGACAATCAAATCTTCTTATCCTCCCAACACTCCTACGGGCAGCAAATCCTTAGATTTCATTACCAGAGGTATAAATGGGTTGAAAACAATCCTCATTGTTTATTACGGAGAGATTTAATTTCAACTAAAAACTTCAGTTAAAGAAGATTCTTTTGATGACCATGTTTGTGTACACATTAGCAGAAGAGAACAGCCTAGTGTATAGATAGGCAATAATAGTCTCTTGAAAGCAGCTTTGGGATGTTTATCCATAAAATTTGGTCACCGTTCCTCTTCATAAATGATTTCAACTTTTATTTATTGGTGATGAATTCAGAATATTTTCAGTGCTACAAAACAAGTAAATTTTTCCAGAACACATTTAAAGACAGACATTTAAAGCATAAAAACACTGGTGTGTATCTTTGAAGTACTCAGGCTAAAACCATAGTGTGTGCACCAAAAACCCACAGAATAAGTACAAGGCTACAAGTATCATTTCCGTTGAAACAGCACTGAAACTGCTCTCCTGTGAAAACTGGATCTGATTTGAGAGACCCTCGTCACAAAAGGAGGACACTTCAGAAGAGTCTTGAACTGAACAAACTGGTGACTGATTTTGTTAAGAAAACATTTGAGGATATCTAAGCAGTCCCACCAGCGAGAAGTTGAATGGGTTTGCCTTAATTCACGTCATTCAGCCCACAGTTAAACACTTAAGAGATGTAAAATGAACATAGAAAACAGCTTTTCAGGGAGAGAGAAAAAAAAAAAAAAGAGCATTCTCTTTCCAGTCTCGTCTCGTGATTACAAGAACCACCAGATCCCCACATCAGGTGCTCTTAGCAAAGGACATAGATCATACCAGGAATCAAACTAGCACTACAGGAATTTCACAGCACAGCACAATCGGGACACTTATCTCAAAAACAAGTGACACGGAGAGACAGATCTCATTGTGTGCTACAAATTGTGGCAATTCCACTGCCTTCATTGGAAGGCTTATTACACCAGCTGAAAATCTGGGCCCAGCACCAGACATTTTTATGACTGTGGCTGTCCCGGAGCTGACTCGCAAGGAGCGGCTCCGATGGACTCTGGGTTCCTTTCGGCACCTGAAGACAGACAGGTTCACAAGCACGGCATTTATGCTGCTGCCAGGCATGTAAGTGAGCACGCTAAAGCAGCCACAGAACAACGAATGTTTTAAGGTCAGTTGAGCAGCAGAATCCAACTCTGTAAACAGTAAGGGCACAAAGGTTTTTCTTCAATGAAAAAGGCACCCGTTGACTAAAACATGATCCAAATATTGAAGGCCCAGGAGAAGACACAAATGGAAGCTCTGCCAGGTACAGTGCTTGCAGCAACTGCTCTGTAAAGCACACACCTACTTGGCACAGCTGGGCTGGAGCTGTTTTGGGGCTAACCCCAAACCTGGATGACCCATGAGGTTATCAGGATTATCAGAGCAAGGACACCAGCTTAGAGGAACCACCAAGTCTGACCCTTATTCCTACAAGGGAGGGGCATAAGGGTCACTGAGGTAGTTGAGCAAGTCAGACCCACTTTACAAGACTACACTTTCAAACCCAATGCCTGAATGATCCTGGTTAGCATGGGGAGAAAAGGGTTGTTTCCATTTAACCCTCAAGCATGTAGAGTTCAGCCCAATCTAGCTTTAAAACACTGATAAATTCTGAATAATACCAATAAATTCAAAGGCAGTTCTTCAAAGGAATAGGAGAATACCAGGAATTGGCTGGTAATTTACACAGGAATAATAAATAGAAAAGTCAAACAGGATCTTCATTAGGAATCGTTCTAGTCAGAAATGTAAGTGAACAAAGCCAGGCAAACTATCTCTCTGAAGAGCAAGAACTGATGTCTGGGGGGATAAAAAAGAAGATTAGGAAACCGTGAAGTGGCAGGAACAGATGGGCTTTTTTGAACTGAACTTCTCTTAGTTCTAATCTCTCTAATTCCCATTATTATTTTTAAGCAGAAAAAGGTTCCAGCTTCCAAACACAATTGCCTTGCTTTTTTCTGTGGTATTGCAAATCTCACATTGTATCCTCCACGTATTATTTTTGCTCCTACATTATTTTCTTTTTTATATAATTTACCAAGGCTGATTCTTCTTTCTAATCTATCTGCAGTCTCCTATTTCACTGCTGAAATGTTGCCTTGAGATGACCGATGACATGTTTGACATTTACATTTTATTGGAAAGAATATAGATTGCATCTTTCTTATCTGTTCCTAAAACATTTCCTCCGTTCTCTCACAACATGTTTTTTGGGGACAATAGCTGCATCTCCATCAATTTTCTCCAATTCATTACATACTACTTCGAATACCGACTTTTCAAAGCTTAGTATTTGTGTGCCATTACTCTTTGTACATAGTGTAGCCTCATGAATATTTCAAATCCAATAGCAGTATGATCACTCAACCTTATAAAAGCTCACCAGCATCTATCTTATTTATCATACAGGTCCTGCTTCAATTCCTGGGATTACATCCAAAATATCCTCTCAGATTGTTTTCTCTTATGATTTGTATAAGCAAGTGAAAAAACCCTTACACGAACACAGGTATCTTTTCGCAAGCATTAAGCAATTATTATTCCAGTCAAACTTGAAGTAATTGAAATCCTCTCTGATCAGTGTTCCATCCTTTTTATGAGTTGCCACAAGTATTTCTTGATTTTCCTGCTTAGGATCACACCTTTAACCACTTGTGCACTCTATTTTAACTCCAGCATCTCAGGTTTTTTCTCACCAGCTGAAGTCCAAGCATCGTACACCTCTGCCATCTGTTGTTCCATTTTTCTGTGTACCCCACTGCTGAGCTCCAGCTGTAAAATTCTGCAACATTTTATTGACCAATATTCCTTAAAAACTTCTCAGACCCATAATTTACACAGGATTTTACTTCTAGCAACTTGCAAACAAGAGTGAAGATTTAGAGGATTCTCTTTTTATTGAGGAAAGTAATTTAAGGTCCCACTCAATGCAATGGAATTTGTTTTTAAAGCATCAAAGGGCAGCAGCTCTTCCCACAGCTCTCACTCAGAGCAGGCTGCAGTAGGTGCTGTTTGCCACCGTGATGCCCCTCACTGGGGTGACCTGTGGAGCGTGGGCTGCTTGGTCAGGCCACAGAACTGTCCCTGCCGCAGGTGTGGGGGCTGTGGATTCTGGCACAGGTCAAGGGTGCTGCATCCTGACTTTCAGCTCACTCAGCTCCAGAAACACAGGTTCCCTCCAGCAGCGGGCTGGGGTTCCTGCCACCGCTGGCGTCTGGCTGGGCTGTGAAGCAGGACCCAGCTGCTGCACACACATGGTGAAAGGAGCTCAAAACCCCGTCCTGCAGGCTGAGAACCTCACCACAGCAATCAAGCTTATACATGAATAAACTTACTACAGCAAGATCAAGTAGTGCATGAGTTATTTCCAAATTATGACATTACTGTAGCCATCTGCCAAAATGGATGTCTGTTCACCAGAGAGTGCTGGCAAGAACGGACGAAGAACTGGCCAATTAATGAACTTCTCTGCACACATCTGTTGGAAAAGTACTGACTCTTTTACCACCTGCATAGAACAGGAGCAGCTCTACTGAGGAGCCAGCTTCATCCATGTGAGCAGCAGCTCCCAAGAGATCATCCAAGGGATGGGTGCAAAGCCCCTCTTGGCTTGAAAATATTTTTCTCAAATTTATTTTTTATGAAACTCAGTCTTTATGCAAGATCCACAAGCTGCCATAGTATAGACAGGTGCCCAGGTCTATACTTGCTTCAAAAAGCTGCTCTGAAGCCAAGAGAGACACAAAGCAATACAGAATTTCAGAATATGTTGCTTTTCTATGTCTGTCTGAAGAAACAGCTCAGTAGACTATGACAGGACAAAGCTGTCACTGTCCAGATGAACAAGGCCATGAAAATTCTGAAGCTTCCCATTGCATAGTGTGGCATGCAGGAAGATAATGAAACAAGGCTAGAAACTTCTTCCTACACACTTTCTTTCAGATAAAGAAGATGTGTCACCCTGCATTGACACAGAGTAAAAACCTCCAAAACAACCGTGATCCTTGTAATAAGGTCAGTTGCTGAACAGTACAAACTGAGGGCAAATAAAAACTATTTGGTTAGAGAATGCCACAGCTTCCAATACCTTTATTTAGAATTTTAATCCCACTAGGCTTCTCTGATTAAAATCAGATGAATTTGCAAGTGATGCCAACATCCTCAACAGCTCATATTCCCTGGGGATCCCCATCATCTCCGCACAGGCCCCGATCTGCCAGTCACCTCTTGGTGCCCATCACTAAAACTATTCCTCAAGATCCATCTCTCCAGGTTCACCCACAAAAATTAAGGTCATTTACTCTCAAAGTTCTTGGCTGTTATCCTATAGTATCCAAAGTTCCTCTTCCACAGTACTCCTCTGCTCTGGGATTGAAGGAAGTAGGAACAGGGAGTAATATGGGACTATGTGCAAGCTCTTCATTTTCACACCACAGCCTTTTCAAACCCAGGGTGAATCCTTTCTGCAGCACCTGGATATGCTCAAATACACAGAATGCACAAGGAAACACTCACCCAGATGTCCACTTCCAGTTACCACAACCCCCACAGTTCAAGATTTCCCTTTAAGACTCTCAGCAGATTAAACTGCTTTTCATTTGGTTCCTTTTCTTAAGTACAAGGGAACCCCAGACTGCCTGGTGCACTTCTGTATCTCCTTGTGGAGGCAGCTCCATTTCAGCAGCATGTAAATCATCACTGCACATTGTTCAGGAGCTGTTTTCTGATCCTCCAGCATGAAAGTCACTACGTGGTAAGCTATTATTAATAACAATGGGGTGGCTATTTTAAATTGTGTTTAAGTAGCCCTCCCTTACACTACTCTTGTTTAAAAACTATGATTCAATCATTTAAGTTATTAAGGTAAGATAAAAAAATCAAAATAATATTTGGGAAAAGCCAAACGTAGGTACAACACTCACAGACTAAGGTGGGTATTTTCTGGGCTTTAAACAAAAAGCAAAGCACATCAGAGCTCTAGGAATTCACATTTAACTGAATCTCAGGGCTGGGCAGCCACAAAGTTTTGAGCATCCTTTGGACCCCAGCCCTCTGAGGAGCAGCACAAAAACACACAGCCTGCAGTCACTGTACCACACCGTGTCCTACAAGGTAAAACTGGTGGTGGTGCAGTAGAGGCAGTACGACAGTGATGCCCCTCAATAGAATTTAAAAATAACAACAAAAAGTATTATTAATAGGATTTCAGTGTTTGGGGTCTTGGGCTTGCTCCATGGACCAAAGTTAATTTCTCCATAAGAAAACAAGTAGCATTAAAAAAAAAAAAAAGGCATCAAGACTGCAAAAATGTATTTGTTGGCTTGCACCCAGCTGAAACCGGGCTCTGCTTTAGCACACAACATTCACCTTCTGCAAACTACTCAGATAAGCAACTACCTTACTCATCCATTCCAGTTCAGGTATCTGTTCTGTGTGTATTTGGTCTGGAGGCTCTGTGAAGAATGATATTGATCCTTTAATGGGTAAGGACCTTGCTAAGTGATAACCTGTCCACCCACTTTCCCTAATTAAGAAAAATCCAATTACCACACACAAGTGTAAATTGTGAGACTGTAAATACCCCCCATCAGTCCTGAGGAGTGGGTACAACTGGCAACATGCTCCCAAACCATCTGTACAGCAAAGAACTCATTAAAAGTGACTTGACAGCTCCTGTACTGGATTGCAGGACAGCAGCTTGACTGAAAAGCATAAGCCTTTGGAAATGGTTCCAAAGCACCTCAGAATCACCTGTGTTCTCATCAGGAGAGTGGCTGTGCTCATCGATGTTTCCAGAGTCTGAGGCAGAGAGCTCTCTCTGCTCTGAGCTCCGTGGAACAGCAGTACAGATCGATCTCCCCAGCAGCACCCACGCAGCTGCCGGGGGGAACGGAGCAAACAAGGGCTCATCCTGCAGGGGATGTGATACCACACCTTGAAAACCTGGCTTCTCAAATGACACTTACAGGGGCAGAAGCCATGGGAAGGAACAGATCTGCAACATAAAAACAAGATTTGGGGGGAAAGACAGGGATTGCCAGTGCAATGAACAACATATAAAAATCTTGAAAAATAATAACAGTGGAAGAGGAGATCCTCCTAAATTCAGGCAAGCCCTCCGCTCCTTGCTACAATGCAAATCAAATGCAGGGCTCAGAGCAGAACAGGGCTTTCTTTCCTCTCTTACTTCCGTTCATGAAGTTCAAGAACATTGCAATATGATGGTAAAATTATTCTACATTGATCAAAAGAAACTTCTGAAGGAGGACTACAGAAATTTAGATCCTCCTCACCTAGGATACAGTGAGTAAGTGCTGCCATGCCTGTCATAGATTACTCTAAGAAAAATACAAAAATAATTAAAGTCAGTTTTATTAAACAGACAGACTTAAATTTTCTTTTTAAATTTTTCTTTAAACATTAAGAACAGCATAAAGGAGGAAAATTACACTGAAAGGCAAAACATCCAGTAAGGCAGACAGAGACAGTAATAGCAAGACTGACAAGCAAATCTATAAATGTGAAAGATGATACCAAAGGGACTATATAGGAGTCTTAAGTAATCAAAAAGATTCAGAAGACTGGATAATAATAGAAAAAAAAAAAAAGGGAAAGTAGTCATATGAAAAAAAAAAAAAGAAGAAAATGGAAAAATAACTGTAAATTCCAGGGCTAAAAGCAAAGGGTAGGAAAAAAAAGATACATCATAAGAGAATTACAGGTAAAGTTGGGATATGGCCTTCCAGAAAAGTGCATTAAACTTGTACCAAAGTAGGAAACCAGAATGCCAGGAGGGAGATCAGGCCTTAGGGAGGGAGAACTCCACCAGACAGTGTCACTAAGGTTGTTACTCAAATGAAGGCTACCATGAACTGCTGTTACAGCCTCACTGCACAGATTGAGACAGAGCAGGCAAGGTCTGGACAAAGGCATGCAAAATAGAGGTAAAATGCATCACTCTGTTGCATGTTGCATGGCAGCTGAAGAAATTTATGAAAGTCAGAAAAGAAACCTATCAACTTCCATACAGGTTTCACATTATAAACCCTTTTCTGAACGTGAATAAATGCTACAATCTGTGAATAAATGCTACAATCTGTACCCCAAAATGTGTTTTCCAGTGGTGTGTGAACACACCACAGGGGTGGGTCAGCTCTTGTGGGAGCTCACAGCACCCAGAGGCAGGATCCCCTTGACACACAGCTGTGTCCACCGTGTGATCCTCCTAAAAATATTCACATCATGCCAAATACAAACATTCCCCGTGGTGTTTATCTCCTAGACCAGGAATAGGTGTGCTCTACATGCCATGGGATTCGCAAAGAACCGAGACACCCAGCAAGGGAAAACACAAAAAAGAGGCAAGAGAAAGAGGCTTCAAACACAAAATTTTCGTGTCTTGATTTACACAGTGGACAAAAAGTCATTCAGCAATACCCTCTAGTCCCTTGGCTGCATAACTCAGTACAAGCAAATAATACTGGTCGAGGTAATTTGTTAAGCTGCTCTGTATCTTGCAATATTGATGGTGGATGCCATGCCTGTCTCACAAGGGTTAGCTTCATTTCCTTCAAAATTTGAACACAATTCACTTCCTTTGAACACTGCAAGTGTATTTCACTGAATGGCTGAATTCTAACCGACTGAAAAAATACCTGTGTAAGAACAACTCGTCCTGCACCCAGGATTCAGCCCCCCTGCACCTGAACCAGTCCTTACCAGAGCAGGGATGAAGGCCACAGACACAAGGAGGGTCTGGGCAGGGTAAGCAGCGGATCGGTCCCTGCGTGTTGCATCCCCAGATCACCTGCACTCCCCAGGGTACACGTGGTAACTGCTCAGCATCCCTGCCTGCGTGCTGCCTCTCGGGGATGGGCTCGGGAGCGTGGCTGGAGGCCAGCGAGACAGGACTGGGGATTGATGGCTGCGCCAGGCAGCCTGGATCAGAATTTATTTCCTTTGCTGGCAAGCACTAACTGCTCCTTCTGCTGAAGAAAATAGTAATGGAAATCCTGCC
The DNA here is from genome assembly GCA_013397865.1 of Struthidea cinerea. Taxonomy (NCBI): domain Eukaryota; kingdom Metazoa; phylum Chordata; class Aves; order Passeriformes; family Corcoracidae; genus Struthidea; species Struthidea cinerea. Next base: position 3,215,971 of record VZTI01001766.1, read on the forward strand.
ACCACCTTAATTATAACATCTCCAGCTTGGAGCCAGATTAATGAGTAGCTGTGGAATAACATTTTTAAAGTTTGGACTAATGATGATGTAGGTAATGGCTGAAGCATGAAGGCATCTGCACCCAGAAATGCTCTGGGTTTGGACAAATCTGCCCTATTACACCTGACAATATGACAAACAAGAAAACAAAAAATTGTCACTTGGGAGCTGGGAAACTGATTTAAGGCATTTTATTTCCTTATGACGATCACATATGGGAAACCACCAACACTTAAAAGAGAATATTTTTAACCTGAAAAATGCTAAACATCACATCTTACTAAGAAAGTGCAAATGGACGATTTAGGACACCAATAACCACACAAAAAATGTTCTCTATTTCTGTGCAAACAGTGAAATAAGGAGGAAGCTTCTGATGCTACATTATAATTCTATTTAACTATTTTTTTTCAGCAGCACCAACTTCCACCAAAAAATGAAAACTTAATGGGGAAAAAAGGCTTCTGCATAAAATGAAGATACACACACGTCTCTGAAGTAAAAACCAGAGAAAAACAACATTAAAATGCTTTCCCATGTTCAAGGGACAAGTCCAGCAAAACTAAGCAAGATTAACTGCTCCAAATACCTCTATGGTCAAGAACCAGGAAAGGAAATAAACAAATGCTTCCAGCTCATCTCTATGCATCATAAAACAAATTAAATTAGGTTTTTGTTCACTGTGTTGTGCAAAAAGTAATTTTATCAAGAGTCATTGTGATAAAGGCAGGCTGCTTCTCAATCACTGCACAAACAACTTTTTTCTCAAAGGTTATCTTCCAAGGACATTTAAAATACAAATATATGTACAAGAGGTTTATGCCTTTCATACCTAGCATGTTTACTTCAAATGTGTGCTGGGATACTAAATCTACCGATATTGTTGATATTGTTCTGGTTTATACATTTTATTAAAACTAAAGCTGCAGGAATTCTCAGTGGCATAAGAGAAAGTACACCTTTTATGACTACCTACTGGCAGCATTAAAAGGCATTCTGAAAAACAACCAATAAAGCTACAAATAGGAATTTGGAGTATTAGCCCACAGTTTCATAAATATAATGGAAGAGTAGATATCAAGGTGATATTTATTTACATCTCTTCAAAAAAGCCAGAATGCCAGAGGTAGAGGTACTCTGACAGTGCTTAAAAAACTTCAATTACAAGTTTTACCAAAGTGACAGACTCCTTATGAACTTGTTCCATGCTCACATACAGAAGATGCAAAGTTTTTCCTTTTCTCCAGAAAATAACATTTTCAAATGTTTGCTTTATTCTCTATGTAGATACATTTCATATTTTTAAAGTCCACACCTTGCCCTGACAAGCTTTAAGTGCTCTTTTAGGTGTAGTAAGCGGGTTAAATAGTTGCCACATTTTCAAAAGAAATGCAACAGTAGATACAGAAATACAGAACCAATTTTCAAGAGGAAAGCTATGCTGCTAGAAATGAGTTGGCACAGATAGATAAATAGATATGACTAGACAAGCAAGATTGATAGATCTGTATTAAGCTTTTGCATTTTGACAGTAGGATAGAAATTTGCCAAATGATTTAGAGTTCACTGGAAAAACATATTTGCAAGAGAAGCTCGCAATAAAAACTTCTCTCCAAGAGAAAATCCTACCAAGCAAGGATGTCTGGGAAAATTTTCAATTACAAAGTTGAGGAGGGAGGAAAAAAAATTTTTAACATGGAAGTGATTTACTGACTTCAGCACAGGCAATTAATTAACAGAAAGCAAGCTTTCCACCTAATTCAAGCTTCACTTTCAAAAGGATGTATAGTCCTATGGCAAGTATTTATTTAACCAAGGTTGTTGCTGTGTTAACCATAGATGTTCTTTAAAATGCTGGATGTTACCTCTGCATTTTACTCTAACAGCTGTTTTGAGCAATGCAGCCGGAAAGTCAGGGCACGCACACAGGACAGAGGAGCTGCTGGACTCTCTGCGTGGCACACGGATAAAGCTCAGCATTCCCACCAAGGGGTCATGCCCTGGGGGTGATTATCTGGCCAGCTACCAGCTGAGGGCCCGTGGACCAACCCACAGGATAAAGGGCACTCTGCTTTCTGCAGAAACAGATTCCTGCTGTTACCTTACTTCCTCACAAGCAAACTGGATTGCTTCTCACATTGGCAATAAAAAGTTTCCTGGGGACAGAACCTGGTCTGACACCGCGGGCCAGAGATCCCCCTCTTGTGGTCCTACCAACCTGCAAAGGCGAGCCCAGGTACACACCACCGCCGGAGCACTCCTTCCAGAATTATTAACCTGTTCTTATATTTTACTTTGTTTCAATTGTTAAACTGTTCTTATCTACAGCCATGAGTTTTACTTCTTCCACACCCAATTCTCCTCCCTAGTGGGGTGACAGGAAGGACAAGGAGTGAGTGGCTGCCTGGTATTTTTCATCAGGGGTGAAACCACAACAATATCAATTCCTGAAAAATTTTCAAATAAAAGGTGCACTTTCTATATTTTTTTTTTTTCCTGGGTGGATGGATGGCACAGGTTTAGCCAGACAGAACAAAGACCTAATAAATATACAAAATTACATTTGCAATTACAAAAACATTTCTAACTATAATATTGAAATTATCCTTGGGATACTATGGAGTTGTTTGAGACCATAACAGGTTTACCCTAATGAGACAAAAACGGACCAACACACATTAATGTCAGCTAGAGACAGAGCTGCCTTTGGTGTAGCTTGTATGAATCAGCACAGCTCCAGCTCTCATCCCTTCTGTGCCACCCTGGCTGCAGCTCCCACTTCTGTTAGATGGACACAGAGTGAAGACAAAGCTGCTCCCACCTTCAGAGAAGTTCCAGCATATCACAGGTTCCCATTTCCAAGGTCTGCACACACCTTGTACTTCTGCTCTCTGCTTCTGCATCCTATTACGGTGCAAATATATCTTTTCCCTCAAACCCAGGTTTGGTGGGAGAGGTTTCACTTCCATGAAAGCACTCCAAGTGCAGTAGCACACAAATTGCATGCGTGTATTTGATCACCACTAATGGCTAGTCTTGCTACAGAACCGACAAAACAGCAAGTTAAAAATCACTCAGTTTTAAAACAAGAACAAATAACCCCACAACCTTAAAAGTCTAAAAATTCATCACTTAAAAGGGAGTATTTCAAAGCACAGGCAGTTATCAGTGTCTCAGGGAAATGTGATATACCTGTTTTTCTCTCGTGCACACAAAGTGAGAGCTCTGCCTCCACTGCCAAAGCATTTTTGTGACAGCTGAAGCCGGTGAATCCTTTGGGTAACACCCAGCCTGAGTGAAATTGAGTGTCACAGGCTTTGACCTTCAGCAATGTCTCTTCTCTAATTAGAGAGCATGATACTGGGAAATGGAAAGAATAGTTTTGTTTGCAAGAAAAAGACAATTCTGGCTGTCTTTCCTGAAAGAGGAATATTTTTGCACATCTCTACAGCTGGCAGAATAAGCTGAACAAAGAGCAGTGTTTGTAAGATAATTGAAATTTATAGTTATAGGCAGATACAGACAAAGGTTAAAGACATAATTTTAACAATACGCTGTACTTCACATACAAAACCAAGTGTGACACCCTGTCATCTGTTCACAGCAATCTCTGCCTCCTCCCAGACTGAACAACCAAGCCCTGTAAATGTATTGCTGCTAAAAGCACAGGAGAAAACTACAGCAACACAGTATTTCCATCAGTTAACCACACATTTGCTCTGTGGTGACCCACTTTCAAATCACCTCGGGATACGCAGGAAAGGATTTTAGTTACAGACTGCTAACAAATGAAAAAAGAAAGGTTAAATGAAAATTTGAGCCCTATTTTTGTTTATGCAAAACAGTCATTACCCAGCTGAACAGACAAAATTATCAAGCACCAGTTACAGGTTCACTTATAACTAATGGAAAAGGTCTAATATTGGAAGCTTTAGTGTTGATTCCCCTTAAAATTTGAGGATAATGGCTTTTAAATTGTTGCAGAATTACTATGACTTTGTGTATTCTGCCAATGCTGGAATTCACCAGATGATGGGAGAGCCGTCCAGGTTTTCCCAGCTGAGCACAGTGAGAGCTAGAAGGTATCTTCAAGGATTACAAAGAATTATTTCAACAGTCACAGTAGTTAAATTAGTAACAGCTGAAAAAGCCCAGCAATCAGATACCCAAATTTCTTCCCTTTCTTCTCCCTTGTCTCGCAGTATCACGATAAACAGTGAATATGCCCTTCACCTGAATTAAGGATAACTTGTTTAACATCAGAAGCAGAACAGGATGCGGGTTTAGATTAGGTACAAAACTGCCTAAAAGTACAAAAGTCAGTAACCCTGTGAACAAAATGTTCAATTAACATTAAAAACAATGCACATGTTAAGAGCTTGAGCTAAATTAATCAGTCACTTCTTCCATTTCAAATCTGCATTTACATATGTAAACAGTGCAGCACTCAGATTTATCTGAAATAAAATGAGAAAATGGGCAATTTCCCTCTAGAGGGGCAGATGTTTAAGTTGTTCTTGTGTTTTTTCACAGATGTTCCCCTCACAGTGTATTTAAAATGGGATTTCTATCTCTGTTCTGAAAATCCATGTTCTCACGCCAAAATGCAGGCAGCTGCTCTAGGCTGTGTGCACATTTTGTGATACCTGCACAGCCAGAGCCAGAGAGGAAAGGACTTCTGCATCCACACGTACCCACAGCAGGTTCCCAGTGGGATGGGCCCCACCTTGGCTTCTACAGCTTCTCTGTGGTAACTGAGGACGTGACTAATTGATCATCTCCATAAAGACTGAAAATGGTGTGATTTATTACAAATATTACAAAATACCATGAGGTCTCAGAGCACGGTGTCTCCTTGTTCTGAGCATTGCGCAGTCCTCGGCAAGGAGCTGGCACCTGCCTCAGGAGCTTCCAGGATAAAAAGATAAGGCCAGAGGCTGGCAGTGTCCCTGCTGGTGTTCCCACACTGGCACAAGGGGAAACGGACACATTCTTGGAGGTTTCAGATTGCTAACAAAAGTGCTTAATGCCATTATCAGAGCCACTGCTTATCAGCAACCCTTACTGCTCTTGCACCCTAAAGGAGAAAAGAATATTAAATTATCATTTCAAAACATGAGAGAACAGAAGGGGTAGAACAACGTCCTTCCTGAAAGTCCAAAATCAAGGAGAGGAAACGGAGAATGTGAAAACCTCTCTAAGCCTTCTCCTAAAAAAAACATTAAATAAATAAATAAATAAATAAATAATGTCAAAGGGCAGCCTTGTACGTTTTCCTTAAATCAGCTTCTTCACAGACTGGAGGCTAGGGCAGAGGGGGACCACACTCTTCCAGTCTCCAGTTTATCCTGCAGGGCACCTGTCACTCAAACAGTCTTCCTGGAACCACAGGTGTTCCCCCTGCCAGGCAGGTCAAAAGAACAGAGTGAAACGAAGCAGCAAGAGCATCCTAAGCAATGCAAACCACACTTCAAAATAGCTGCCTCACAGCAGTGTTAGGGCCTGATTCACCTGCAGAGATATAAGAAATACTACTACTTAATGGCAGGCAGTGAGCAGAGAACAGGGAGCACAGCTTTCGGGGAAGGGAACCCAAAAGATCGTTTCGTTGGCTGGTCTTTGCCTTACCAGCTCCCAAGCTCTGCAGGAGTCAGAACAGGAGCCCAGTAAGACATCAAGACAGAGACACGGGCAGGAAAAGCTGCCACAAATCTGAGAGAAGTAAAAACGTGCACTTCCTAAGGGGAAGTTCAGGAATGGAAAGCGGGTGTCTGCTGCAATGCATTTCAGACCGTCTGCAACCTCCCGTGCAGGCGGAATCAAAGCAGCCCGGACCAGACCGTCCCGTTTCATCTCCTGCAGGTTCATTTCATTCACCCGCAGACAAGTAGGCTTGGTAAGTAGCAACATCCCTCCTTCATCTGCCTTCTCCCCTCCCCAGCCCCAGCGCAGGGTGCGCGGTAACAGATGGATCTGGCACGGCTTCCAGGCGTGAAGGCAGGGACGCGGTGCGGGCGCCCGGCGTGACACCAGCCTGGGGCACAGGCTGCTGGAAACACCCACCCCGGGGCACAGGCTGCTGGAAACACCCACCCCGGGGCACAGGCTGCTCGGAGCACCCACCCCGGGGCACAGGCTGCTCGGAGCACCCACCCCGGGGCACAGGCTGGGAACCGAGGCGCTGCCATCCCGCTGTCGCACCATCCCGGGTGCTCATCAGAGGGAGAAGCAGGGCTGGCAGGCGCTCAGGAAGAGAGCCCAGGGCTCCCGGGCAGCCCCCGACCCGGGCTCTCCTCAGCAGTCAGCGCAAACAGATAAATGCATGGGAACCAAGACTGCAGCAGCTTCTTCTCTGGAGTTTTACAAAAATAATTCTGTTGTAATTGGAGAAACTGGGATTCATGGAACATTTTCCTTTCCACCAGGCAGATGAATCTATGATTTGTATTCTCTGATTTTAAATGAGATTCTCACCCATCTTCAGGGGGTTTGATTGATACAGCACATGAGGCCACTCAGTAAAATGATACAGGGTAGATCAAAGCATGAAAGATAATTTTCCCTGAAATGTATGTAGCTACGGGTAAGTTATGACTCTTTGTTTCACAGTTTATGGAACACAATTTCATTTAAAGCCTAAATCTGTCATTTCAGCATTGTTTATCAAAATGCATCCAATACCCTCTCCCCCAGAAGAATGGTGTCAAGTCAAAGGCACAAAATCAAACCTGTACAAAGACATTATTTCAAATATTTAACCATAAAATAAACCAGCTTGTGATTTGCATAAATATTATCCACATATGATGCATTTGATGCAAGCAAAAGTAACTCATCTGCAAGTTAAATATCCAGAATGGCAAAAGGTGCTGTAAAATTTATGACAGAAAGACTGCCTGATGTATACCTAAAGATGCTATGAACTGCCTTCACCTGCTTGTACATCTATATTTCATCACCTGGGCTTTTGTCATGCAGGAACCAAAGAATATTCCCAAAAATGTTCACTTTTCATTTTCTTTCTTCATCACCTGTTTTTTTGGCTCACTGGCACTCTGGGAATAGATTTTTTTCCTCAAAATTATTTCACTGCCAGATTACTATGTGCAACATAATTAAAGCCACTCCATTTTGGATTTTTTTTTTTTGGTTGGCTGGGGTTTTTTTTTATTACAGAAACATGAGGATGGTTGGTTCAAAAACAACCTTGCAAACAACCCTGGCATTTCCCTTCCTCCCAGTAAAGCTGCACCACCCCTCTGAATAAATGTTTACGAACTTAATAGGCTACAGTGAATTTGGGAGAAATTCCAGAAAGAAAAAGAATAGTCATAAGAAAACACATGGAAAGAGAAAGAAGAAAGCTGACAAAGAAAACAAAATTCAAGCTATTCTATGCTCATATTTTAATTTATTTTCTTCTGTAAAAATTTTGGTATATATTTAATTAAGGACACCTTTCTGGAGAGCAATAAGCTTATGTCAATTGCTTCAGCCCTGATGCCACTGAAATGGAAATCACATGACAAGTCTGCCTGCTCTTATCCCTGTGAATCCTTGGATCCTTCAGAATTACGTCTGTGCTCAGCCTGGAGCCGTTCCACTAACACATACACAGGTCACAGATTAAGGATGATTGAAGTCACTCATGCTTTGATCTTTCCTAAAGAGCAGCCCCAGGGGATGCCTTGGCTGTGGTCAGGGTGTTTCCATGGCTGTAGGATTTGTTGTGCCTTGGCAGAATCACGTCTGCAGTGCTGTGAGAACACAGGATGTCATCACTTGTTACAGGTACAAACAACAACACAACGATGACGTTATCAAAGATGTGCTGCTGTGGTCTGATCCTGTCCTGCTAACCATTAAAAAGCAAAAAATCTCTCATTGGATCAACCACCTCCAATGGACAACAGCTAAGGGAAGCAGGATCCAGCAGCCTTTCCCTCCATGGGAAAACCTGGGCTTTCACAATCCAGCTACACTCACAAAGGTAACATGCAGTTAAAACATATTCAAACACACGCATCCTAAAACATTCATATTCAGTTGGAACACTCACGTCTTCAAGCTCGAGAGCTAGACATTGAAGTTGACATTAAACAATTAAGTTATCATGCAGAACCAGCAGCACTCAGGATATAAAGGGACAGAGGACAGATGCTGTTAAAAAGTGCAAGGCACAGTTCAGTGCACTCATACTGTTGAGGCTCACAGGAATTCAAGGAGCGTACAGCACGTTCTTGAAACACATTGTTTAGCTGCCAGCCTTGGGGGAAACGGCAGGCAAAGGCTCCCAGGACTCTGAGCCAGGTCATTGCTTCTCCTCAAGCAGAGGCTGCCCAGGTCTGGGAGCTGGAGAAGGGGAGGGCTGGGTGCTCTCCCTCAGACACTGCTCACTCGGGTCTGAGCTTCTCACACACCATCACCTCTGCCACTGTTTCCATTCCCCCTAAAGACTCTCAGTGAGGCTTCCATGAGGGGGGAGGCGTTTCAGAAAGTTTAGGCTGAGGCCCCTGAGGAGACAGACTCCAGAGGGAAGCTCTGCCTGCTCTTTACCTCTTCCCAGCCATGGGTGCATGTTCTGGAAGAGCTTTGGGTAAGGGATGCACTGAGGTCCCTGTGCAACAGCTACCAAGGAAGATTGACCCTGTACAGTGAAATTGTTCACATTTAACACCAGTATCTAGACAGGAACAGGGCGTGCTGGTCTCAGCAGGAAATACAGACACATGCACCAGAGTTCATGTGCCAGTCAGACAGGTAACACTGCCCTCAGCTGCGACACGTGGTGTTCAATTTAATTAGGCTTCAGGAAAGGTAGAGATAAAGAGAGGAACTCGGTCACCAGCCTGTGTCATTTCCCTCTGCTTCAGCACCATGGCTCTTTCTCCTTTCTATGAAAAATTAGCAATTCCCTGGCTGAAGCATGAAAAGGCTGAACAAACCCCACACAGAGCCACAAGAAATACACTGCCTTTGCAAGAAACTTTTGAGAGGGGAAAAAAAAAGAACAAATTTTAGATCCACTAAAGTACTGTGATTAATGTATTTGCAGACTCTCTCACCCTACAAGGCAGCCTGCAGGGCAGCCAGCCAGCCAAGGTATTCTGGCAAGATATGCCAGAAAACAGGATTTTTCTCCTCACATAATTTGTCAATGGAAACAAATTCATGTTATTACCAAGCATAAAACCCTGCACGAAGCTATAAAAGCAGGGCTTTTGTTCTGCTGCACAGGAGGAGAATCGGGGTTGCTTATTACCCTGTGAGAAATGCCTACAGGAATCCTGCAGGAGGTTTTGTTAATACACTGCTTTAACTGTCAGCAGAGGGACTTCATTTTAAATTTAGATTTAATAGGCTTATCAGATTCTAAAATCAGCTAAAAAAAGTCATAAATGGCCATAGCTCATTCAGCTACTTGACAGAAAATTTTCCCTTATCATAGTTTAATAGCAATACATAAATAATTAAATCTGAGTCAAAACAAAATTAAAGGAATGTAAGAGATGCACATATTTTTACCCTTCTGCCCTATGTCTATAGATGGAAACATCACAAGGGATTCCTGTCTGTGGACAGAAAAGGCAGCCATACTTCCAGACATCACTTTTTTTTGGTGTGAAGCTGCATCAGTTTGGGGTCTGAAGTGTTGGATAACATTTGACAGTTCCTCCCCCATCGTTTCAGCTAAATCTTGGTTGCTCAGTTATGGTCACCTTCTCACCTGCACCTGCAGCCCTGCTGAACCCCCACCAGCAGGGAGGAGTGGTGGGATCAAAGAGCTGCCCAGAAACACAAAATCTCTGCACAGCCCTGGAGGAAATGCCTGGTGGGATGTTCTCCTCCACAGCAACCCAGTCCTGCAATGGAGCAGTAACCCTCCCTCACAGCTTTGGCACCATTAGTGCAGCTCCAGTCCTCTATATTATCTGAAGTCTACATGCTAGTTTGAATTTTTTATGTTAACCTCAAAACGTTTCTCCTTTCTGCCTTCCTTCAAATATGTCAAAAAAAGGTGGAAGCTTTTTGGAGTCTACATAAAGACTTTGAGAAAGTCCTTTTTTATAGCTGGAAAAGTGTCAGGAATGCTTTTGGTTCCTGACCATTTCAAATCTCAGATTAGCCCTATCTACTGAAATGATCATTGCAGTGCTAAAAAGTCAAAAACCCCAACTCTGTGTTTATTCATCTTCAACATATTCAAGAGGTTCAGGTCCAAGCTACCTTGCACAAAGGTTGATACTGTTCAGCTGGAGATTCCACTGGTATTTGGTCCAAAATCTCTGCTCTATATCACATGCTACACCATACAAATGTACATCTGCATGGCAAGCATCACTCTATAAAGTCTTTATTATCTGTGACACAGTATCCTTGGATGTTCAGAGCCATTTACCTTTTCTTCTTACAACAGCAGGCTGCACTTGCCAGCATGAGCATCTACATCACACCTGACAATAAATGGGAGCCACTCCTGGGAAGTCCAATGATCTAATCGAAATAAGCAGGCTGTCTTGAAAAGCATTTATTATTCATTGTGGCTCCATTAATACTGTATGGCACAGAAGTGATCATACTGAAAAAGTTACTGTCAGATGAGTAAGGGATCTCTGTGTCAGTACAGGAAGGTCAACATCTAAGACTGGGACTGAGGCAGAGAGTCAGTCATTTATACACAGCATGATGAAAAATGACAGAGCTGGAGACAGACCCACCACTAGAGCTTCACTTTGAATAATTCAGTAATCCTTTTGTTCTTCTCCATGGAACCTGACAATAGTTTGCATATTTTTAAATTGCCCTGATAAGGCCATGAGAAATGTTCTACTGATAAAAGTGCAGAATACAAATTGGTGCTGGATTTACTTAACTGCCCACAATAGATCATCCTGACATACTTTTCCCCTTAAGCAACAACATGGAGGAAAAAAAAGCAAGCAGTGTTTCACTTCCAAGTGTGTATCAGAAAAATGTTTCTATTTCAAGATAAAACATGAGACATAAGAGAGAAAAGGACAGTCCTAGAAGGAAACCTTTTCCATATGTACAAATGCATGTATGCAAAAAAAAAATTCTAAAAAATCAAAGTAATTTCATTTCTTAATTTAATTCCTGCAATTCAGTATGACAACACACCCTAACAAATGGTGGGTGAAACTGTTTAAGATGGGGAAATAAGAATCTGGATGGAGGGTAACTATACCTTCCTTCCCCAAACTCCATCTGGATCCAAATAAATTCTGAGGTCTCTACACAAAATTCTTCTTTCCAGACAGGGCACAACACAGGCTGTGAGGGATCTTTCCTAGAAGCATTCCAGCTCACACTCATTCCCAGTACTCAGGATTACTGCAGGAGGAAGCCAACACAACTTGCAGGGGGTGGGTTTTCAGCACGATGATGTTCCCTCTGTCTCTGGCCTCTCTACCCCCCACATCCCAGTTTCCCAAAGCCATCCTCAGGCTGCATCCCCTGCATGAACTGCACAGGGCGGATCCAAGCTGGGAATTCGCTATTTTCACCCTCACCAAATCTGTGAAAATCTTGTCAGTGGTGCATTCACTGTAACTCCCAGGAAAGACCACTTTCCCCAGATTAACCTGTGATTTCCCGGGATTAACCTGTGAAAGCGGGGAGTGGAGGGAGGGAAAACCTAACATCTTGGAAAGGGATAACACCTAATCGACTAACTTTCCAATAATTAATTAAAATGTTACCAGTTCTCTAATCGAAAACTGTTGAATGTATTCCCTAGATCCTTGCATTATTTTTTTCCATTACATGAATCATTAAAGGACACCTACTACAGGTTACCCCTTTCAAACACAATCTTCCTGCTAAAGAAAGTCAGTAATGCTGCCAAGGTCAAATGTCCAGCTGAACCCCAATGAGAGCAGGCCACCAGTGATCAGAGTGCTTGGTAAGACTTAGAAAATGTCAAACTGATAAATGATGGCTTTCCAGATTTAAGGCAGAACACATGCAGTGTAGTACACAAGTCAATACCTCCCATGAATAATGTATTTGCCTTGTGAGGTGGTCCTCTCACAGCCTGACAGCTCTCTACCACCTCAAAGGAATTAACTTAAGCAAACAAGCTTTAGGTAGGATCTGTTTACGCAAAATACAGAAGGAAGGGGGTTTATCTTCTTCAGGTGACAGATGTTCCATAACACCTCAATCCTCTTCCTTTTTTTCCTTTTTTTTGGTGGGTTACAAAGATTTTACTGTTTGTTATTAATAGTGGCTTTAAATATACACTAAATATCAGTGCACTTCTACTCCTTTTCAGATGCATAGAAACCATCACAACATGAATTCATAATCACCAGAACCGTGAATAAATATTTTTCACAAGCATAAATTATTTCTGTAGATGGTGCAGTACGGGAGTTGCCTGTGATTTGCCTCTTAATTGATACCTTAGGAGATCAGGGAGAGGGGAATAGACTGCTCTGAAGTGTGTTCCATCACACCCAGGAGACAGCTGGCACCGCTGATACCCCTTTCCTTTTTTCTACCTGCTCATTGTTTCATCTAATCAATATCCATGGTCACACTCTGGCAGCATTACAGGTACGAGGTATTTCACTCGCCCTGATACAGAGGAGTCACTGCAGAGACAGAACAAGTCTACAGCCACAATTTAGGGCATGCAGCATGTGGGAGGGGTGCCCATGAAGGAGCATCCACATGTAGAGATGTGGCCAGTACGGCATGGAACATGAGATCTGAGGGAGGAGCATTGGGGGACTGGAGCTCTGGAGGAGCCAGAGATTGATGTCACCCTCACCCCTTTATAAAGAAAATTCAGCAGACTGACAGTGAGAAGGTGCCTGCTGCAAAATAACATTTAACACTAACATTTTCCCCAGGCAGAGCTTCGTGGGGAAAGCAATAATTAATATCATCCTGTGCAGAAAGGCAAACGAAGAGCACAGGACTCAGAGCCTGCTGGCAAACACACTCCTTGAGACAGAGGCTGTCCAGGGCACAACTGGGCTGTGAGTTCACCTGAGAGCTCTTACATGGCCAAGCTAATCACAAACTTCAGCATCTTGTTACAGCAGAGCCTTATTATTCTTTATCTGGCATCCCCTGCTTGGATGAACACAACTAGGCTACGTCTTCTGAGCAAATTATTGCCCATCTTCGTTGCTTTAAAATAACTCTTACCCACAGAGAGATTATTTCAGTGAGTCAGAAATTAATAAATAGAAAGAAGCGACAAGCCATGTTTGCTAATGGCACATCTCCAGTCACAATAGGGACTCAACCCTTGCTGGCACCTTCAGCTGTTAAACCCTACCTCTTAAAGAAAAACACAACTAAAAATCAGGAAACCAGATGAAGGTTCATATTGACTAAACAAATTATACTACCTATAAACTTTCTCAAAAATGGGTAATATTTCTGCTACAAGGTGCACAGGAATGGAAAATATTTCCTCGACCAACATGTCATTTTGAAGATACAACAAAACAAAATATATATATACATCTTTACATCGCCAGGTTCAGCCACTGACAGCCTGCCTGTCTGGGTGTTGGGCATCTGCTTTGATTTAGCAGTTTGGCTCCCTCTAAACCCAAGGCCCAGAGCCTGGGAACAGCTCCATGTGAACAGGAGACAGTGAAACAGCAGCTTATGGACCCCAGCCTGTGTGGTGGTGAAGGAAGGATAAGCATCAGCAACTTGATTTCCATGAGTAGCTCCAAAGGAGTTCAGGTCTTCAGCTCACTGCTATTCCAAAATAAAGCATCAAACATGCTACTTCAACAAACAGTGGATGCAACTTCACAGAGCCAACATTAAGTCAGTAAATTAAAAAGAAAAAAAACCCAACCAAACAAAAAACCCCACAGTTGCTTGTTTCCTTTCTTAAGCTTTAAGGAAATAGGTCTTAGAGCTGCGCTCTGTGCACTGAACATGCTTGTTCAGCAATGGTTTCATGGGGAAACCTGTACCAACTTTAGAACTGTGATTATGGTGGTACATTAAGATTTTCAGTCACTGGAGGAGTTTATGGTCCCTGCACGTGTCACGCAAGGCATGGCTTGTCTTACACACACAAAGCACACACCCTAAGTGCAAACGCTCACCCGTGGGACAGACTGCTTTATGGCTTAATATGCTTATGGTTGCAATAAAATTTATTTTAGGAGAAAGCAGTAAAACAAAATTTAGAGAGTAGAATAATGGGATAATTATGCTCTAAAACCAAATGGGCTTTCTTTATGTCACAGTTTCATAAAGTCACAACAATTTATTACAGCAGTACCTCAATAACCTCACTACCTACTGGTCAGTTGCCACTTCCATTATAAATTCTGCTTTTCAAGACTTTCATAGAGTGCAGCAATTCCAGCTTGTATTAAACTAAAACTTGCCATATCGACAAGTTACCAGCACAAATGCAGTTCTCCACACCTCAAATGGCTAAAATCCATTTTTAGGATAAGGATATATTTGGGGTAGATGGAGTCAGGGGTAGAAGGTTTGCTTCCAGGAACACAAGAGAACAATAAGACAGTATTAGCTATAGAAATATGACAGCCTTTTTGAGGCTCTCAGTGTTTCTGGCATTGCAGGGATGAGGACTGGAACAGATCCTTAAGCTGGTTAAAGTAAAGCCCATGGAGCCAAAAGTAGGGGCAGGGGGGAGAGGGAGGAAGCCCAGTTATTTATGTACTAGGAATAATACAGTACCCTGTATTTTACAGCTTAGACAGGGAGACCATGCCCTGAATTTCCCATATGTGCAAAATTTTTATTCACTAGAAGTTGAGGAACCAAGAGCAGTTTCTTAAGTGAAAGGAGAGACAAATGAGGCAGGAATAAAAAGAAATTAAAGCACCAATAGGCTCTCAGCTCTATATCAGTATCCTCACATAAACAGTAATCTCATAAAAATTAATATCAGACATTTTTTCAAGAGAAAGTTAGGAGCATTCTGTAACACTTAGCATGCAAATGAGACAGTAGTAACACATGCATTCAGGCTGAACATTTGATAAGTTCCAAGTTTTTGAAATGAGTCTTACAGAAACAGATACTGTCATTTCTCATTCCTCTAATTGTTCCTTGCTCCTGCTTCCTTTAGAAGCAGCTGAAGGTTCAAAGTTAGCTCTGGGATGCCTCCCTCAGCACAATCTCTTTCCCTTTGCTCCTCTTTTGGGCAGAAGCAGCCCAGCCCAGGGCCAGCTGCAGCTAACCAGCCTTGGGATGGCAAAACCCAGATTGCCCCACAGTGCTGGGAAGTCCTGTGCTGGCCCTGGGACAGGGGGAAGATGCTGCTGGTGATTTCAGCAGTGCCAGCCAGAGTCCAGCCACCAACTGAGCTGCACATCTGAGAGCCAGGAGTGATCCTACAGTCAGGCAGAGAGCCCCTTCTCAGGATCCAGCAACAACGCAAATCTGTCAGGCAAGAAGAGACTCCATGATTCCATTTCAGCAAAACAATTTACAAGTCTATTCCACATATTCCTGTAACCTTGTGCATGCTTCTTTTGTGTCTGGCTATTAAAATTGAGTTGGCACCCAGCACCTCCAGTATTAATCAGAAATCAGTAATACTGTCCTGCTGGAGACATGCTACAGAGAAGAATGGT
Organism: Struthidea cinerea; assembly: GCA_013397865.1. Classification (NCBI taxonomy): domain Eukaryota; kingdom Metazoa; phylum Chordata; class Aves; order Passeriformes; family Corcoracidae; genus Struthidea; species Struthidea cinerea. The sequence goes on from VZTI01001766.1 coordinate 3,231,624, forward strand.
ATTACAGGATCATCTAGAAAATCACTACTTCCTTCCCCATACTGCGGCTGCAGGGAAGTCCACACAGTCTGAACTTCCATATTAATTCTGAAGCTTTCCAATTTACCACTTATTCACATCAAATATAGATTAGTTTCTTTAATTGCCCTGTATAAATTCATAGCTGAAATGTTTGACTTCCTCAGAACAAATTGTCTATCAGGGTGATGTTTTGCAGCCAAGCAGAGAGCTTAAATGGATATTCAACTTAACTGCAGGCTTGGTTTCTTCATATTTCAAGTCTTATTCCTTAGTGTCTGCTGAATTATGCATTCTGAACACATCTTTAGATTGTCTGACTTCAAGTAAGTGTTCTGCTATTCTTTGAAAATAAACATGTTTCACTGTTAGCTTCTAGCTCCCTGCCATTCCTACCTGATTTTCCCATATTCCAAAAAACCCACAACAGGCAGGTCCCTTCAGGACATGAAACACAAAACGACTCTGCTGTCTCCAGTTAGCATTTGGAGAATTTCAAGCTAGAAATATTTATTTGCCGATGAGAAATGTCCCTGGCAGTGAAGCAGGGCAGATCTGCATGGAGCGCAGATCTGCAGAGGTCCAGCAAGTGCAGGCTAACTCAGCTGACAGAACAGGATGCTACCTGAACCTTCTGCTGCTTACATGATTCCAGACTTCCTATGTCAAGAAAGTTTATTTATGGCCACAAACTTTACTCTAGGGCTCAGTGGGTGCATCAGCTCTGCCACCTCCCCACACAGAGCCAGAACCACTGCACACCTTCACACACAGGCAGGCCCAGCAAGAAGTCAAGCCAGGGAAAAACAGTGGAAGCCAATATTTCACCCTGTGTCTCTGACTTCCCCACAGAGTTTTCACCAGGAGAAGCAAATTGTCATTTCCAATCCCAGCCTCCTTTTCCCTTTGCTGCTGTCAGGGTCTAGAGAGTGCAGTTTATTGGCAAATTATGAACCACTCACAGTGCATACAACACACTACCAACCCCAGCTGCCAGACCAGACTCAACAGCCCATGTTGGAATCAAAGGAGGAACCTCTGGGATGCCCTTGCTCTCACCAGGTCCTTAACATCCCCCTGGTGAAGTTTTTCATATTTTTGTATCATGATAAGTGCATAAGAGAAAACAACATATACTCAGAATTTATATCCCATAGCATATGGCAAATTGGATCAAGAGCTTAGTAAAGTGAATAAATTACATAGATTGGGATGCTTCTGATTTTATTATCAAGTTTGTCTTTGGGCATCTGTTCTCTTTAAAAGCTGCACAAGTTTTGCTGATAATGGCCTCCCCTCTCGTGCTTAGCACAGTGTATGATTCCATTGTCTAACTGACTGGATGTTTGCTAATGATTTTTCAACATCACTTATTCAGACATTATTGATTTTCAATTGCATCTAATTGCATGACATTCAGAACTCTCAGGTAAGAAACTTTGTATTCTGTGAGATGAGGTCAAAATAACACTTGAAAGTCCAGCAAGAGTCAGAAAACCCACTTCCATAAGTCTTATATGCACTTGTAAGTACATAATCCTTTTAGTGCCCCAAGTAAAGCCAACCAGCTCACAAGTGTTCTCTGAATGACATCCTAGCATTAGATCACACCTGGATTTGCAGTCAAAGCAACACTGGTTCTGCCTGGGACAGTCTACTGAAATCCATCCAGGACTTGAAAGGCATTTGCTGTGCTGATTTTTTTCATTTTTATACTTTATTATTAGTAATGACAGGATAACCTTCATAACTATTTCATAATTTGCTTTTAAACAAGTTCTACTTCATATTTTTCTTTTACTTCATTACATGACAGAACTTGGCCTTTTTGAAGAAGTTCATTGCAATTCAATTTCTAATCTCTTCTTCAGGGTTGGAATACAGATTTCTGAGAATATAAATCAATGTGGAATGAAACAAATCTGCTCTACAGAACAGGATACACAAGAGGAACTGAATGTTCAGTTTAAGTATGAAGGCAACTTTAATTCAGCTGTAAAGCTGTGTTGCATCCTGCTTTGATAAAAGGCTGGCACTGCACATAATACATCACTCGAAATGCCCGTGTAGTTAGAACAGGAGCAGATATGGTCTTATCAGTTCAAAAGCATCTGATGAAGGGAACCAGTGTCTTTTGACTAAGTTACAATAAAAATTAATAATGAACACCTACTGAAACCAAGACAGAGAGCATTATACAGAGTAGATGGTGAATGACATTATATATACACACAGAGAGCTGAGATGTTGCTTTTTAAATAGTTAATGAATAATTAATGGTGCACTTGATGAAATGAATTTGCTTATTTTCCTAATTTCCATACTGTCAAACCCTTTGCACCTACATCAAAAAAGGGACAGGAGAAGAAGAAAATGGCAATTTGTTTGAAAGCCTGCTTCATTAATATTCAAGATGATCCATTTTAAAGCAGCCATTTACAAATCAAACAGTCAGTGTGTGCCATTTTGCATACCAACGATATTATAATATGAACAACATCAAATTTCAATTACAAGCACATGAAGCCAAAATCAGCTCTCAAGCAAAAGCAGGAGAGATGAACAAAAATGCTCTAAATTCTTCGTGTAGGACTTGATAGAACTGTTGAGCTTTCTCTCTGCTTGAAGCAAATTATTCCTTTGTCCTGAGCATATCCTGTCTCTCAATTTGGCCACAGAAATACCATCACAAGTGTTATGTAGAAACACTGGCAATTAGTAAACAGAAAATCACCATAATAAGCTAAGCCTAAGTACAGACTTACTGGTAGCTCTTCATTTAGTTTAACATATTTTCCAGCATTGACAGTATTTGTTAGTGAACCAGTAAAGACAGAGCTGCATTCCTGGATACGGGAGCAAGACTAAAGATCTCTCTTTAAATCCAGGTAAGAAAACACAGAGCTTTGCAAGCTGTAAACTGAAGTGAGCTTTCCCTCCCAGCAAGGTTCTGCCAGAGTTTGGCAGGAGTTCCAAGTCAGTTATAGTCTTCTCTGAAACTAGAAAAAAAATTATTTGAAGTAATTGCAAGCTATCAGAAAGTCATCTAAATTTCAACTACATAACAAAAAACATCCCTGGGGCTCAAGCATGCTTCCTGAAGATTTGGGCTCTCTGCCAGTGCTGAAAGTGCTGCCAAAGCACCACAGACAGGATCCACCAAAAAAAAAAAAAAAAAAAATCATCCAATCGACCTGCTGACATCGGGAACATTTTCTCCATGTGGGTTTTGCCCAAAATCCATTCCTGCAGTGTAAAACACATCAGTTTACAAACAGAGGCTTCGGGAGACTGACTCAGTTCATGTACTTGAGAATCCGCACAGCACATTCACACCCACGACCAGGCAGGACAAGGCTGCAGTCAAATGAATCTGAAGAATCAGGAGTTCTGGATACAACAGTAAGTGTAGTGCCTGAAATGTTTACTGGAAAGGATGGATTAAAACATGCATTCTGTTGGTAAAGGGCAGAAGGAATCTCAGTGGCCTTTGTGGCACAAAGGTGCAGCTGGGATGTGTTTGTGTAGGCACCAGCAGCTCCTGAAAGGGTCGGTGTGGCCAAGAGGCTTTGTTATACTGGTGATGCACAAAAGAAGTGGCTCACACAGCATTTACAGACTGGGAGCAGCAGAACACAAATGCTAGCAGGTAGATCAGAGGGTTATTAGGAGGAGAAAAAAACCAACATTATTATAAAATACCTTCTAACCCAAACACTTCATTGCTGCAGGAGGGAGATGCCTGGATATCACAACAAAGGACTCTGCTGCAGATGCTCAGCACAGCCATCCACAGAGGCCATTGAACTGCAGCAAACTGATGAGCTGGAAGAGCAAAAGGGCAAAACAGTGAAGATCCGAGCTACAGAGCCCAGGCACCCAGCAGGGAAGGCTGAGGGATCAAAGGTGCAATTAAAAGTCTGCAGACAGGAATAGAAATATTGACCAGCAAAGTCACAGAGCTTCAAACGTAGAAACAGCAGGTAACGCCACAGAGGGTGGGAGATGCATTAAGGTCAACCCAGGCAGGATTTCAATCAAGAGGAGCAAGGTAACACCTGGTCAGAGGCTGAGAGGGCATGAAAATTAATCTCTGAATGCTGCAGAGGATCCAAGCTGCTGAAAGAGGAAAAGCTGGGTCCAAACGGGACAAGTATAACAGAGCAGACTAGCAGGTACAGTAGACACTCTGCATCAATAGACTTGGCTAACCCTGGGTAAATATTTTTATTAGATCAACACCTGATTGCTATTTACTACTTCAGATAAAGACCAGAATGTTGTAAGAATGGTAAAAGACAGTTTTATTCACTCAGCAAGAACTGCTGACCTGGAAAGCACACGGCCATCACTGGCACACCTGAATCTGGTGTGGGTTAGTTCTCATTCCATTAAAAAAAAAGCTGCCAACTGATCTTTTGTTACCATTAGCAGAACCCATGTTTTATTAGAATCTCTCCCAGAAAAGTTATTTAGTCCTGTTTTAGCAATACAAGTGAAAAAAACTATAGTAGCACCCTGGTTTTTTTCCTCCCATGATGCCTCTTGCATGGACACAAATGTGTTTCCTTTCCATCTAATGTGGGTTTATTTGACTCTGGTTTCAGCTTCCTTTCCACACTCAGTTACAAACACTGCATCCCTGCACTAATTTCCAGAGCTTTTAAACACCCAGTATTTTATCCCCGTGAATGTCTTTTAATCAAGCAACTTTTGAATCTTTTTTTCATACACTAAGTGGATTGAATTCCTATGTTTTTCACTTGAAGACACATTCTAAACCTCTGGAGCATTTTTTTTTTATTATCTTTTTCCAAACCCTAGAATTTTGCAACTTCCATTTTAAAAGTCTCCAGGACTACTGCATCAGAGACATTTGCCTCTTGTTCCTGCTCATTAGTGCCCAGAGTGCCACATGTTCCTGCTGCTCTGGGTGCCACACTTCTTTTGATTGTCCAGGATATTCGCCTTCCAAGAGTCCCTAATAGGTATTTTTTTTCCCCAGGATGAACATTTCATTCAGCATCTCTCACAGCCCAGACTGCACTGCATGCAACACAAATCAACCTTTGTTTAGCACAACTCACCTGGCACACCCAAACAATATTAAACTTATGTTACTTTGTGATCACTGAATAAACATCAATCGTCAGGTCCTGGAACACGTCCCACAGAACTCTAGGCCAAGCCAATGATGTCCTGTTGGCATCTGCCTGTGAGATTTGTCAGTTTGCCCATTCTTAATCCATATGTTCCAGAATCAAAACACTGTGGATTTCTAAACCAAGGATCTTTAAACAGTTTAAGGAAGTTAAATTAGTGCAATTATATCCAAATTTATAATCTCAGGAGAAAACTCAAGGCTTGCCTAGGGTTTTTTCCAACAAAGACATGTAGATTGACTTTAATTAAATTCCTCTACTTATAGAACTGATATTTCACAAGAGCTTTTAGGCTTCATGCATCCTTATTAAGTTACACACCTTTCAAAAATTCTGCTTACAACTGTTCCTTTCCTAGAAACAAAAATCATAGCTTTCACCACCCCCCACTCAAGGACTCTCCCCTTTTGCTTCTATTTTCCCTTCCAAATCCTCCCTTAAATATTTTTAACAGTTTTTTTAACCTTTAATTTACATTTATCAGCTTGAATCTAACTGCTGTACCTAAGCATATTCAGAACTTATCTGTAGTTTCAATTAAAAAAAAACCAAAAACTGAGAGTTGACCTAAAAAAGCAGATTTTCTGGAAGAGCAGAAATTTCCTTTTTCAACAAAGTTCACTTACAACAGTTTCTTATTTGGTCATGCAAGCCCTTTCCAGGGTACCATTCTCCACAGGCTGAAACATGAGGAGCCTTTCTTGCTGCATGAGTCACTTCCCTACACCAGCATAAAAACCTCTGACGTTACTCAGGACGTTCCTTATAATTATCTGGAGATGCAGATCTGCATGAATAATGTATATACTGGGTTGGTAACAGAACCAAAATATACATTAGAAGTTCATTTGATGCATGCAAAAAGTAGAATGTTAAGGCTTTTTAAAGGAATACAAATGTAAATTCCCTTTTCAGATCAACCTCTGAAGGATTTTTGAGGACCAGAAGTTTAAGAACAGTGTAATTGCAAATACCCATTTCAAAGGTTAACAACCAACATTCCTGAAAAGTTTTCTGCCACTTTTGGAATACTTGATTATGTCTGAAAAAGATGCAACCCAAGTTTAAGAGACCTGCCGCCTCAAAAAATTCAGCAAATTTCTTCTGCAGAAAAAATATACCCCAGTCCTAATTACACATAGATCTGCTTGAGTCCCTGCTTTTACATCTCAGTGCACAGGTAGAAGATGAAATGGCAGTGTGGACTCCCAGGCTGGCAGGAGCCGCGGGTGTGGGCTGTGACCTCGGGCTTGTGTCCTGCTGTGGGACAGATGGGAACAAGTGACCAAACCCTTCTTAAGCAGCAGCCTGGGCAAACCCTGCAGCCATGCAACAGGCCTGGAAGTTCTCAGTCTTCATGTACTTTCATGAAATAAGATAAAGCTGAATTAGTGCCAGATCAGACTCTTTAAACAGGGCATTAAAATCATCTCCAGTCATACCGGGACACTCAGTAAAACTCTGCCTCTGCCCCCACACTACAAAGCTCCTCGCTACTGCACAGCTTCATCTAATCCCACACAAATCTGGTTATCAGCAGAGTCATCACTGGTACCCTGTTTCAGTCCATGCAGTTTTAATTTTGGATAGTTGGATTTTCTAAGGTGTTTGTTCAGAAGAGTGCTTAGGACAGCAATTAGCTTTCAAAGCACATTTGACTAGACAGAGCAGATGCACTTGCTGCCTGTCCACATTCTGTAAAGAACTAAGTACCCAGGGATAGAAGGACAGCTCAAATGCCATGAACAGAGAAATACATATTTTACAAATGGGAGGGAACTATGAAAATGCACTGCTTTGGGTCACCAGCTGTATTGCAGGGATGAGACCTGAAATGCTTCCTCCTTCTGCAGTTTCAGCATTAATGCACCAAAACTGCCAATCAAATCTTTAGATCTTAAGTGTGCTTTTATTTATAGATAAAATAAATCATAACACACATAAAATTTAAGAGATGTGGTTCATTACACAGGAGTATAGCTAAATCTGACTGGGCTCCTCTGAGCTTCATAGAAGCCACAATAAAATCTTCTTGGAATACAAATAAATCGTATAAAATAAATGGCTGAGCAAATTAGATTTCCTGGTGTTTCATCTAATTAATCCACCTCAACTCAAGTTGGTTGGCTTTTTAGTTACCAGTTAATTTCATCCATACAATTAGGGGCTTTTCTGCTTGTACCTTTTCTTTAAAGTTTGCTGTGATTTCAGTGGGGTCTTTGGGTGTGTGGTGTTATGGGGTTATTGTTTGACTTCTTTTAAATAAAGGGTCTGGCTTATTTACCTGCATGGGCATAATATTGGAAACAGTGACAATACACCCCCCTGCTCAAAGGTATTCCTTTCTGAGAACAGCTAGACCAGACTACATTTCTAATGCCTTGTCCCTGGCACGAAAGAGCAGCATAGAAATCTTCCAGGTTAGCTATTGACCAACTCTGCTGTAACGCAGAGGATTCTTCATGAAGCTTACATTGGGATGAATTTACAGAACATCACTGTTGGATATTACACGAGGAATTTTAAAAGAAAACACAACATTTTTCACTTACTTCCAATATTTAAGCCAGAGATTTAAAATGGTATATTTAAAGTGACCAAAATTTAATCTTAAAAGAAAAAGCCACAAAGCTGTTTGAATATGATCTATACCATCCATCTCTAAACACGCAGATTCCAAAATGTTGGTCTGTTGAATGGATGTCTTGCCAATACAAATCACAGTACTATTCTGGGTTATTTGTGAACAAAGGGGGAGTGCAAAGCTAGTACTTTTAGCAGCCTTCATTCATTTTTAAGTGTCTCACTCTTGCAAGGAAATTGCATTTTGTCACCAGAAACATAATTCACAATGTTGTTCTCCAAATCAGCTGCCACCTTGTTTGGTTTACAATGCTTCAACCAAAAGCTAAAAAATGTAACTTCAAAATTGAAATTTAAATAGTACAGGGAGTTTTCTTGGTCATCCAAGAATGTTTCCCAACATGAATTCCCCAGTATCTACACATCTGTATTTCCTGCAGTTAGAGTTTATACCTCCCTTACAGCACACAGCCATATCTGTCAAAGTCAGTCAATCCTACTTCTTGAACTTTCCTAACAACCACAAATCACAAATTCTGCCGACAAATTAAATTTATTAAACAGTTTATGCTGCTCTCATGGAGCTCCCTGTACAACCCCCTCTGTCCTACATGGCTGCAGGTAGAGAAGCAAAGCATATTAACTGCTATAGAGTACATTTATTGGGCAACCCAAACATCACACAAAGATCTCACAAATTTTTTCATTTAGAGAAAAAAAACAGT